>WYDI02029644.1:0-51234 GCA_009867235.2 Psittacus erithacus | reverse complement strand
CCCTCACAGGGAAGAGCTTCTGCCCAAGAGCTCATCTCAGTCTCCCCTCTGGCAGGTTAAAGCCATTCCCCTTGGCCGGTCCCTGCGCTTGCAAGGCGCGGTGACGTCACAACGCGGATGCTGTTTGGAGCGCACTGCGCCTGCGCGGCCGGTGGGCGCGGCGCCGCGCGCGCCTTTGTTTGGGGCGGTCTTTTCCCGGCCTGCCCGGCGCGGGAGGCTCGCGAGTGGCGCGGGGGGGGGGGAGGGGGCGTGCCCGGGCGGTGCGAGGGGGGCGGGGCTGAGCGCGGACCCGCGAGGTCAGTCGGAACGCGGCGGTGAGTGAGAGAGGTGGCGGTGCTGATTGGGGCCGAACGCAGCCGAGCGGGCCGACGCGCACCCAGCGACCCACGGAGCCCAGCGGAGCCGAGGATGATAAACACCCAGGACAGGTGTGGGGCGCCCCCCTCCGCCCCGCGGCCTCCGCGCCCCTCGGAGCGGGTGGGCCCGGGGCGGGCGGGCGCTGAGGCGGCGGGCGGGGAGCGGGTTCTCCGCTCCTCCCGGGGTGAGCCCCTCGCTTCTCCGGGAGGGCAGAGCTCCGCGCGGTGTTTGGGCTCCCCGGGGCTGGGTCTTGCTTGAGGGGGACGCCCCGGCAGCGAGTCGCTGAGCTCCTTTCTGCTAATGAGCCTTTAACGCCGGGCAGGGCTTGCACTCTCCCTCCCGCAGTCACAGTATCACAGGATGGTCTGGGTTGAAAGGACCTTAAAGCTCATCCAGTTCCAACCCCCTGCCACAGGCAGGAACACCTTCCACTAGAGCAGCTTGCTCCAAGCCCCCTGTGTCCAGCCTGGCCTTGAACACTGCCAGGGATGGGGTATCTCCAGGGAAAGGTGCTTCTTCCTGGCACATTGGCTGTCACGGACCATGAACTCTCTTCATTTCTGGGTATTTCTGTTCTCAGCTGACCAAATAATCTTGTGTGTCTGCTCCTTATTTAGAGTCCCAAAAGTAATGTCCTGACCCTCTACTATAGCGTCGTGTAGATAAGCACTTGGAGGATGTGTATAAACAGCCTTGTTTCTTGGCTGCTGCATGTAGGGTAGATACCTGAGCTGTGCTGTGTTCGTCAGGCAGTTATTTGCAAGTTGCTCCTCAAATTTGGTTCCTTAATATGTGATTTGCCATGGCTCGCAGCGTAAGATCTTATTACGGGCAAAGTGCAGCAGCATCTTCAGAGCCTGTTTTGAAAAAGGGGTGAAAGAAACAAACGACCAAAACCAGCTTTGCTTCTGTAATGTCAGGTGAGCTGTGTGGATCCTCCTGTCTGATCCAAGCGTTCGGTGCAAAGAAAACCCCCGAAACCCAAGAAAATGTTCAGGTTTTGGGCCCCAAGCTGCTGGCTGTTGTGTACTGACAGCAGTGCTGGCCTGGGTCTTGGGTTGCTGAAGAGGAGCCGTGATGGAGTTCAGAAGTTGACGAGTTGTCCTTTGCGCTTCCCAGAGACAGGGCACGGGGTTGGGATTGCTGGAAGCTTAGTGAGTTAAAATTATACACACTGGCTGGAAACCTGTGCTTGCTTCCAGCTCCTGTTTCAGGCTGGACTCGGTCACTGAGAAGCTTTTGCTTGGGAGTTCCTTTAGGGAAAGGCCCCTGGGGATCCAGATGCATTTTCATAGAACCATAGAATGGTTTGGGTTGAAAAGGACCTCAAGATCCTCCAGTTCCAAACCCCTGCCATGGACAGGGATGCCTCACACTAAACCGTGTCACCCCAAAAAAAAACTTGACTCTAAACCAAGCTGCTGGAAAGCAGCTTCACAGAAAAGGGGCTGAAAGGGAGCACAGTCCTGATTGTTAAGTGTCACATGCCCTGTGGAGCAGAGTAGCGGTGGAGTGCGCGCACACACAGTGCATGAGGGGATTGGGCTTTGCTGGGTGCTTGCGTGAACTTCTTCCCAGGGTGTTTCTGGGAGAAGCAAAACCTTTCTTAATGTGTGCCACACGCTCAGCCTCCAGTGTTGCCTGATGGTGCTGTCCTGCATATACTGCTCGCGGGACCCTACCTGGCTGCCAGAGCCAACTTTTGGGGCAGGACAGTGGTGATGAGGTGAAGCCCCAGTGCTGCAGGCAGAGCTCGGTGGCTGAAGGGGTCTTGTGTTTGACTTCTGCATGTGCCTGAGGAAGCAAAAGTGGGAAGTACCTGGGACTGCTTTGCATGGAAACTACAGCCTTTTTTTTTTTTTTTCTTATGTTGTTTTTTTTCCCACAACTACACTTCATTATCCAGCTTCTTGATGCCTTGGCCAAGTCGGAGAGAGCTATCAATAGCACATTGTTGACTGGGGGGTGAGGGGGGAGGGAAGGGAATAACAAAGCTGCCAACAGCTTTCTGGGGGTGGGGAACAGCACAGCAAAGTGCTTTGTCATGCCTCTCAACATCCACTACTACTGAATACACACTGGTCCATTGATAGCCCCAGTCATGCCTGAGGAGGGACTGTATTAGCACAAAATGCCACTGAGCATGTGTGCGAAGGGGTTTGCCCTGAGACATCTACACTGCAACTGCTTTGTATCTCTTCCTAGTTTATTTAAACAGCCTTTTCTCCCACAAGTGCCTGCTGTGGTCCATGGGTGCGCTGCTAAAGAGCCCAGTCTAGCGAACCTGGAGGAGGAGATGTATGGAGAAAGAATATTTGTGTTTCCTGTAAGAAGAGTATTTTGATGTGAGGTGGCAAGCCAAGATCTTAGCAAATTCTGCCTGTGTCGTAACTGAGTTTGTGAGTTATTTTTTGGCATTCAGAAATGCCAAGTTTCAGTAGTCTGTCTGCAGTCTGGTATGGGTTCTAGCAGTACTGTGTAGGCAGTGCAGGTTATTCTGACAGTGCAGCTTGGTGCTTGCCTTTGGATACTTAAGCCCTTCTCCCTTGCGGGGAGGGATTAGAGTGGAAAAACACTGCCTTGGGAACAGCTCAAGTGGGAAGTTTTAGGACAGACAGTAAGTTGTCAATACATCTATGGAGTCTGCCCATCATAGCCTTGTTCCTTGCTCCCTGTGCTTTTTGAAAACCCTCACACTCCCCTTTGTTTTGGTGGTGTTTGTGTCGCTTTGTGCTGACATGTTTCATAATGGGAACACTGGGGAGCAACTGGTTTCTGTGGGTTGCTTTTGCAGGCTTTGTTAGAGGAATACCACTGCTGTGCCTTGCCTCAGCAAAGGGCTTTTGTGATACTGATAAAGGAAGCAATGCTCCAGAAGTAAAATAATTTGCTTTCATGAACTTCCTAAAATCTAGAGCAGATATTAAAGCCTGTGCTCAGAGTGATGCTGAAAGATCACGTTTGGGACATCCAAACAAATTCGCAAACTGCAAGGGAAACTTGTTTTCCTGTTCGTAAAAGTAAACCTGTGGGGTGAACTTGTAATGTTTAGGGTTGGAGTGAATGGTGCTGGTATGATGTTTCATTTGCATGTGAAAATGTCAACTCAGATGTTGTAGAGCCTTCAGAAAATATCTGAAGAACCAGCCCTTTCATTCCTCCTGATTTTGAAAATGTGAAACTTAAACCTCCTTCTGGGTCCTGTTGATCTATTTGAAGATATTTGTCTATAGAAAATGTGTGCTCATCTGGTCATGCGTTTCCAGCCATCTGCTGCTGGCAGCCTTCCAGGGGTCCCTATTAGCATGAGGTTGCTCAGCACTCTCTGGGTTCTTGGCTGCAAACCCCTCCACGTCTGACAAACGGTCGCTGGTTCTGACATGAATGGGACAGGGATGTTTTTAACATGGGTGTCTGGACACTAGAGCCGCAGTAGCTGCCTCTGATGTGCTGTGGAGGGGCAGGAGTACAAGTAAGTTGGGGTAGTGAGGAGCTGCAGCTCCTGAATCATGGTCCCTGTTAACGTAACCTGGTGTTCTCTCTCTCTCTTTTTTTTTTGCAGTAGTATTTTACCTTTGAGTAACTGTCCCCAGCTGCAGTGCTGCAGGCACATCGTTCCAGGGCCTCTGTGGTGCTCCTGATGCCCCTCACCCACTGTCAAAGATCCCCGGTGGGCGAGGGGGTAGCAGGGATCCTTCTCTTTCAACTCTCATATATAAGGTGAGAAAGATCTGACATCCAAATAATGCCTGTACCCATGTTACGACTGTGTTTGGTTCCTCTTACAGACTGATGGGAATAAATGCAAATAACTCCAAGGTGATAAGTGGGAGAACAGTTCATTTTCAGCAGCCCTGTTGACAGATCACTGAGCTGCATGCCATGCTCTCCTCCTTAAATATCACCTGCCTACTAAGAAACAAGAGACCTTTTCTCAAAGGTATGCAGTAAATAACTCCCTAGTCCTGTTCCCAGAGGCGTGTTTCAGCTATTCTGTGTGGAGCCACGTTAATCAAAACGTCAAACAACTTCTTTAATGTCTTGCAAAAAGAGGAAGTGGGAAGCAGAAAGGTGAGATGCAGAGAGAGAATGGTTGATAATCTCCTTCCTGGGCCCTGGTCCGGAAGGTGAAGCTGCACAGAGCAACTCCTGACTTCACAAAAGGGTGAGGCGATCGGAGCATTTCTAGAACACAGACACAAGACACAGTCGGAATGTGCCTAGAACACAGGCGTAGGACGAGGGAAGATTGGGAAGGCCTAGAACACGGAGGACAAGGGAAGATTGGGAAGGCCTAGAACACAGGCGGAGGACAAGGGAAGATTGGGAAGGCTTTGTATGTGCGGACTTCCTTAGGATCTGCTTAGCTTGGGTTTTGGCCCTCTTCATGCCTCAGGACCTTTCCCTTCAAATGAGGAGACTGGGCTCTTCCTTGCTGTAGAATAACTGGCACTTGTGAAAATTCGTGTTGTGTTATGGTGGTGCACATCTGTCTCCCTTTTGGCCAGGGGCTGCTTTCCCACATGCTGGGGGGTAAAGTGCTCTCTGATGAGGTAGCCTAAATTTATGCTCAGCTTGCAAATTTAGCTATTCAGATAGGAGTGTCGTCATAGGTGTTAGACTTGATTTTCAATTACCCTGTGGGAGGCACATAGACTTCATGTGATAAAAAGATAAAGGCCTTTTTGGGTCACAGCTACCAAAGTCTCCTCTTGAAATTCTTGAGAATCACAGACCTCACATCTGCTTTCAGAGTTTTATTTCATGCAGCCTTGGTGAATTTTTATCGTATGCCTCACCTGCTTACCTTGTGAATAAACGTCAATCTCTGTAGCCTCCTAGTAATATCAGCTTAATGCTGTTGAGTTGAATTGTCACAGATGTTAGAGGGGTATGAAATCCAAAGAAGCAGCAGAGCACAAGGGTTTTCCTGTCAGATAAAGATGACATAGCATAAATAGCTTCAAGAGGGCTTGGGACATAATGAATTCCCTCTGGGTGGAACGGGATGAGAAATAGGCAACCCTGCAGCTTCAGCTCCTGCAGGCCTGCTTTTGCCAAGCCTGGCACACACAGCAGGCAAGGTCCAAAGGCAGAAAATGGGCTCAGTGTGGAGGGAAGAATCACAGTTTGGAGACTTTAAAGTGTTTGATTTCAGCATGGCCTTGAATTTGCACAGAAGCTTTTGGTGCTGGCCTGTGGGCAGGATTTGCTGCCTGTGAGGATGTCATCTGGGTAGCCACATCCCAGAAATACAGATGTCATTCTTCCTGGTTATCGCTAACAAAACCTAGAAGAATCTGTCAGAAAATCATCCCCTTCTGTAGCTTCGCTCATCCCAGACCAGAGTGGGCTGTGTTGCCCAATGGTTTAAAGTCAGACCTCAGATGAGAGTTACCAGGCCTCTCCCACCTCCCCTCAGTCACCTGCTCAATCGAGTGGTGCTGTAGTTACAGCTGGCTGAGGTTTGAAGCCAGCAAGCTTCAGCATGACATGGAAGGGTATCTGGACTCCAAAAGCTTAAGTCCTTTTTCCAGCTGTATCAGCTGGTGTAGCTCAGGGGATGACCTTTCTGAACGAGCCTGCCTCCTTCAGAGCACACAGCACAGCACTCGTGTACAACGGTGCTGTAAGTTCAGCAGCCAGGGCTCCCTATGGTTGTTATTTTTGTGTAAGAGACTTAGTACTTGGCCCTTGGTCAGGGAAGCTTTACCCGAGCTGGGAATGCTGCACAGCTGGGACAGGCTTGTGTGAATGGATGTGCTGAGGCTCGCAGGCTTGGCAGGAGGCTGCAGGTGGAGCACATGCCAGCAGGAGGCTGCTTATGTGGGTCTTCCAGTCACTTGACTATGGCAGATCAATAACATCCTTTCTTCTTGCACTGCCAACCTGTGGGGGCCTCCCCCTGTCCTTCTTGGGACATCTGAAGAGCGTAGCTGGGTTGGAAAATCTTGTGCTCAATGAGTTGTAAGCAAGTGGAAGCTGGTCCTTCTGGCTTTGCTGCACTGAGCTGGAGCTGGGGGCCAGCCAGGCGGTGGTTTAGGTGGCTGGGTGTAGAAGAGAGTCTGTTGGGTTTTTTTTTTGCCCACAATAATGTGGTGGTGGGGATTTTGCAGGGCTGAACTAAAATCTGAACATTTGTTGTGTAAACCAGGATTTTGCTTTGAGCAGCTTCCAAAGAATTCTGGGCTGCTGCTTCACAGGAATAGCTTCTCTCCCCAGCATCTCTAGGCATTTCGGTGCCTAGAAATAAATATCAGCTGCCCCAGACAGGATGTGTAAACGTAATTCCCACTGAACCAGGGAAGCTGGTTCTGTTAATCTCTGTGGTTGTGCTGCGTTTTCATGGGCTGTCGCATTAGGAGGCTTTTAAATGGAAAAACCCCTCTAGGTTTGGTGTGCAGGGCTTAACTTCTGGTGACAGAAGGGCTGAGCCAGGAGGCTCGGTAAGCTTTTCCCCTCCTATTGCAGGCTGCTGCCAGTCTTTCCACACAAATGCATGCATGTGCCTCCCCCTCCAATGTGTCAATCCTAGCCTCCTTTTCTCAACTTCCTCACCCTGTTTTTGTTTTTATGAAGTGTAAGAAAAGAAGCATCTGTGAGCTTTTCTGGAGAGAAGGATCTTTTCTGAAACAGAGGCATTTTCTGGTTGGTAACAACTGTAAATGGCTCCTATGAAGTCACTGCTGAAGGATGTGTGTATAATCCGCTTGTTTTGGGTTTTAAACACACCTCTGTAATGCAGAGCTCCCTCTGGGCTCAGATTTGCAGGTGCTGCTGGCTCAGCTGCAGTCTGATTTCACTTGAGAGCTGTCAGTAGGTTTCTCGGTGTGCTTGGCTTAAAAGTAGTAAAACCTGCCAGTAGATGCAGCCATGAAAACTTTTTCCAAACTCGATGAATAAACTTATTTCCTACAGGATATTTATTCTGTTGAAGTGTAAACTTGTTTTTCAGCTAAGCGTTGTGGGCTTTAAACAAACGGCAGCTTCCTCTGCTCCGGTTACCAAAGCCAGGCAGTTCCTCATTTACATGTGGCATTATTTTGATGCCAGCATTAACACACTTGATGGCTTCTTCTGTGTCACGGTAGTCAAACTAAGAGGGATCTATTTTAATACACGTGGTAACAGGAATTAAAGCACTGGGACATGGGCTTGAGGAGCCTGGAAAGGTTCTTGGTGGTGTTTTTGCTGAGCCATTTGCTGGTCTTTCAGCAATACTCACACTGTCAGAGATTAAAAGACCCACGAGGCAACATCCGCTTGGGAAGTGGCAACACTGAGGAGTCCTTCCACACTCTTAATGGGCACCATTAGCTGCTGATGTGTTCATACTGCCCATGTTTTAAATGTTGCTTCACTGCAGATCAAAACTGGCCTGAGGTTTCTCTGCTGCATTGACTCAGTGCATCGTTTGGTCAGATATGAGTGTGTTAAAACTCATCTGGTGAGGTGCTGTCTCTGCAGCAGTGTCACTTGTGTCAGTCCAGCTGGTCACCAGCAGATCAGAGCTCACAAGGAGCTGCTGAATTAATAACCCTGTTACAGTCAAATGCCTGGAGACTGGACCTAATGCCCTGATGGGCTGAACAACCTCAGTCCCACCTGTTGGTGCTGTTGAGGAGAGAGGGATGCGTGGCCTTCCCAGGCACTCCTGTGACTCAGGAACAGATATCTTCTTTTCCAATATCTGCTTTGCTTCTGCCCTTCAAAGCTGTGCAGGTGACTTTGTAAGTGTAAGCAACTCACGAGGCATGAGCCTGTAACCAAGCAGATGGGAAGGGTTCAGCTTCCGCTGCAGTTGACAACGTTAACTCGGGAACCTAATGAATTTCTTCATCGTTTAATTTGGGCCCTTGGCAGTGAAATGTGGAAGTCATTTATTGGGTAAGCCAACTGCCTGCAGAAATTGTCAGGAGAAGGAATGGAGTTTGAACCACAAAATTGTTTTCTAGGAACTGCTGGGCTGAATCTGAGGGGGTCTGTATGCTTGGCATGCTCCTTATGGCAGTATTGGAGAGGGACATGCACATTTGTGGTCTGTGGAAGAGACCTCCGTACAATCTTCAAGTCTCTGTAGCTTCTCTCAGTTTTGGGATCCTTGGTGCTGTGTATTTTCCTCCCTTATACCAGGAGACAAGCCATTTGCCATTCCAGTTGGTTTTAAAATCTGGGAAAGCAAGTTGTGGTCATCCCTTAAACAAAATGATCGTGTTGAGGATTGGGAGACAATGAAACTGGTGAGATTGCGGCAGCAGATGCTCTTCCAGCTTGTGGTTCAAGTTGTGTTCTTTGAAGGGCAGTTCATGAACCACCCTTCAGAGATGTGGCTGCAACCTGCAGTGATGATGGACTGTCATTAGCCAGAAATTTAATATGATGTAAATATGCAAAATTACATTCCCTTGAACAGGAAAACATACTAGAAAATCACTCTGAGGTCTCAGTACTTATTGTGGTGTGTACCTGAACCAGCAAAAGGGGAAGGGAAAAGTATAATGTTCTTCTTAGTAAAGCTGTAACACCATTTATTTTGCATTTGCTCTCTCTAGTTACCCTTCCCTGGCTGTTTAATGTGTAGGGCTTTACTTTTTCTTTTTTTTTTTGTTCTTTATTTCTGTATTAGGTTAAAATGCAAGCAAGGTATTACAGGTAGTTCAGAGCAGGACCTTTTGCCCACTTAAACACTTGTTTAAAGCGCTGAGACTTGGACATAAGCTTACAGCAGACTGTGCATACCTCATGAGCTATGATGAGTTTCACAGTATGAATTTTAGTGATAAGCTGAAACTGTGGACACACACTAGTCTGTACTGGCTTGTCCCTTCTCAGGAGGGTGCTCCCGTTGAGAACAGTCCCTCTGCTTGCTCTTCAAGTGTAATCACTTACATTTTTTTTGTCTACAATCTCATGGATAGATGTCTTTAACCGTAAAGCCTATTTCATGAGCTCTCCTCCTCCCCTGCACAGGACGAGAAGATCACTGTTAACCAAGATGTCCCAGTGCACGAAGGGAAGCCTCATATTGTCCACTTCCAGTACAAGGTCACAGAGGTGAAGACCTCCTCCTGGGATGCAGTGCTGTCTAATCAGAGCCTCTTTGTGGAAATTCCTGATGGATTATTAGCTGATGGGAGCAAAGAAGGGTAAGTTCAGGATCCCAGAGCTGCGCCTGAAGCTCCCAGGGAGCAGGAGTGTGCTTACATGCATGACGCTGTGCATACAGGGAGAATGGGCTCTGTGTACAGCAGCTCTGTTCCAGGTTTGTATATCTATGTCCTTACTCCCTTGTCTTCAGAGAGCTGCCCTCCTGTTAGTCCTCCATACATTTATTTTTCTCTCCAGTGATATTTCAGATGGGTTACTGGTTTTTGAGCCTCTCTCCTAATGAGAAATAGGAAATGAACGGAGTGATTCTTTGCGTTCTTGGGCATGGAAAATCTACAAGCTTTTTCCTAAATTTTTGGGGGGGTTATTTTATTTTTTTCTGCTGGCCACTTGGAAAGCTCGTTGCCGGCTTATTTTGGCAGCTGTTTCTTCTCTTTCAGGGGAAAAAAAGCCAAACCCAAACCTCCATTTTATTGATGTTCTCCTTCAGTAGGTGGATCTTTCCTGGAGTCCTGCCACGCAGGCGCTGGGCTCTGCCAGAGCCTCTGATTTTTGTCTGTTGGCAGAACACAGCAGTGTTTTGTCCAGACAGCTCTGCTCTGGGAAGTTTGTGTAAACGCAGCTTCCAGAGCAGCTCCTTCCTGCCAAGTGCTTTGCCAGAGATCTCAACTGGCGGAGAGCGCTGTAGCATGGATGTGGCTTTACTGGATTCCTCTGCAGAGCTCTCCATAGTCCTAAATCTGCAAATAGGCTTCAGCTGTAAATGGCACAAGCTAATTAAGAAAAAAGCCCTCGCTGGGCACCTTCAGTAAGTGGCAGTGTTTTTGCTGTTTCACACTTGTTGCATTTTACTCAGTCGAGATAAATTTTTTGTGTAATCTCTTCATGCTGTAACTTTTTGAGCTGTCCAAGTGCCTGTTCTTTAGCGAGTGGGCTCTTCTGAGAGGGCATTTGTACACCTATGTCATTATGACTTAGCGCTCAATTTTGCCAGACCATTTTTAGCTAGGTAAAACGGCCTGGCAGAGGCTGTAACAGTTCATGACCACCTGAACAAACACAAATTGAATCTCCCTTGCTGCATTCCGGGCTCGCTGACTGCTCTTCAGCTAGATGTCAGCTGAAGCCCTGTTGGTCACTGCTCTAGCAGCCTGCGTCCTAACTGGTTCAGGGCCAGCAGTGACAGCAATGGCTCTGCCATGCTCATTGCCAGGGCTTGGAGAGGGGTTCGTGCAGCGCTGCTTCCATCAGGAGGTGGCAGAAGTACCTTAGCTGGAAAGAGGGAAGCGTGGATTCAGGGAGCGCCAGGTGTGCCGTGAAGCTGATGTGCTCAGGAAACTGCTTTGTCTGCACACGTGCTCCTTCAGTGGTGGTTTTCCTTGCTCTTCTACCTGGCAGGAGCTCATTTGTTGATGTTGTTTTTTTATCCTTTCCCATAAAGCATAAACCTCACAGACCCCCCCTGTGCATGTTGCCAGCGCAGGGGCTGTAGCCTGGCTCAGATCTGCTGCAATGTTCAGCTCCCCGTGTACGAAGGGTTCCGTACAAAACCACTGAGTGGTGGGGATGGGCATTTGTGCACACTGGCGCTGGCCAAGGACAGCAAGTCGTGTGACTTGGTGTGAGGACAGCTCTGGGTTCTGGAGGGGTGGATAGCAAAGCAGGAAGCACATTGTTTCAGCACCCATTGTTCACGGGAAGGGGGCTGTAAACAAGTGATCTTTCTGCTTGAAAACATCCAAACAGTTGATAATGCTCAGAGGCTTCCTCAGGACAGGACTTCCTATTGCTGATGTTCTTTTGTCTTCCTCCTCCTTGGCAGGTTATCAGCACTGTTGGAGTTTGCTGAAGAAAAAATGAAAGTAAACTACGTCTTTATTTGCTTCAGAAAAAGCAGAGAAGATAGAGGTGAGAATCCCCCCTGCCACTGTCAGGTTTGCTCCCTAGATCCACTGCTGAAACACTGGAAAAATGTGGTAATCCCAGGGCAGGGCTCTGTGGGACACTGCCTATTGCAGGAATTGCCATATGCATAATTCTCATGGTGTTCTTACAAATTAGAAATGGTTTCTTGTGGAGGAAATAAGCCCTTTCTTGAGAGTAAAGGAAAGGGAGTATTTTTGGTTTCTCCAGCAGATACGCTTTGCTGTCCTGTCATTAAATTACTGCTAGTACTGTCAAACTCAAAGCTGCTCCTGAATTACTTGGAGTATTTTTTTGTCCAGAAATTGGTTAATGTCTCCTTCGGTAAGGAGTGAGGGTCTCTGTTTTGGACCAGGCTTCTGTGATTGGAAGGAGAAACGGGAGAAGTTGTTAAATGGAATAAAACCCATTTATTTCCCATAAATGTTTTATGGGAAAACATAGAATCACGGTGAGGTACCAGGTTGGGAGGGACCTCAAGGATCATTTGGTCCAACATTTCTAGGCAAAGCATGACCTAGACTAGATGTCCCAGCACCCTGTCCAACCCAATCTTAAAAGTGTACAGCACTGGAGAGTCACCACTTCCTTGGGAAGATTATTCCGGTGGTTGGTTGTTCTCATTGGGAAGAATTTTCCTCTTGTGTCCAGTTGGAATCTCCCTGGGAGGAACTTGTGCCCATCACCCCTCGTCTTTTCCATGGGACTCCTTGTAAAAAGGGAGTCTCCATCTTCATAACTACCCTTAAATACTGGACTGTTATTTAATGAACACTTAGAGCTTGTTGCCCTGAGGGTTTATCTCCTTTTAAAAGATCTCCCAGCACTTTTTTCCCTTCCTAGACTTAGAGGTAATCCTGACCCTGGCTCTAGATGCTTATGGCTTAAGGGGGCTGCATTAGGAGCTAAAGATAGGTGTTGGATGAGTGATTACAAGACGGAAGTTTGAGGAGATTAGTGGTGAGGTACAGAGCTATGGATGTGTCACTTTAGATCTTACCAGATGCAGGCTGATAACAAAGTAATTGCCATGGCAGGAGTAATTCAAACCTGAATTCTAATTTTACTCTGCTGCTTCACAAGCTGCACTGTCTTCTGGAGCCTGTTCGTGGAGCTGAGCTGTGCTGAGCCCAGGAACACGTCAGGCCATGTTGTGATGCCAAGGGTAATTTTCGGATTAATCTCCTGCTATAATGTCACCAGTGTCATGGGTTGCACTGGTGACCTCCACAGCAGCTGCTCACAGGAGCTGTCTGATACTGGGGTTTGATTTTAAAAATGGGCTCTGTTGCTCTTGGACATGGCTTATAAGTCTGGCATGCTCCAGATCCTGGGTGCTCATCTGTGCAGATGAAATGAGGTGCTGTCTTGAAAACAGGTATCTGGGAGCTCCCCTGGAGTTCAGCGTCTTGGAGCTGATAATCAGAGGGTGACGCAGAGATTCGATCCTGCACCAGGGTAACTTCCATGGGTCACAGGGAAGTGATGCTTTAGCACAAGTGAGGATGCATCCTGTCACTGTGTAACTGCAGCCAGGGGTGTGGGGTCTTCTGGACTGACCCTGCTCTCAGTTTCTGTGCATAACCCATGGTGGCTTTCCTGGGGGACCGCCCTGGGCTGGGCTGTCTGGAGTTGTACTGAGCTCTGGGTCCTCACAGCGCAAATGTCTACCTAGACCCCGAGTTTGCTGCTGTCTGACCCACTTTTAGGGCTCAAGGGGTGCAGGACCCACCTAAGTATAGAGTAAGAGCTGTGACATGCTGCAGTGGCCACGTGCAGGAAAGTGGGTCTGCAGCTACTGCAGGTAGATAACTAAACCATTGCTGTTCTCAGAGGGGATGGAAGAGACATCACAGGGTAAATGTGGACAAACCTGCTCTGCTGCATAATTAAAATCCCCTTCCTGCTTAGGAGCAGCTGTGATGAATGCAGGGGGAGACAGCCTCCTGTGCAAGGGGCTGTCACATTAAAATGGCTTCTTTCTGTGCAGGAAGCTCTGGATGCCCTTTCAGAAGGTGCTGGTATTTGTGGCTTTTAGGGTGACAGGTAAAGAGGATTATTCCCAGTAGTAACGGATTTCCTTCTCTTTGGTAGCTCCTCTCCTGAAAACATTCAGCTTCTTGGGCTTTGAAATCGTGAGACCTGGTCACCCTTTTGTCCCGTTGCGGCCAGATGTGATGTTCATGGTGTACCCCCTGGATCAGAACTCTTCCTCTGATGAAGAATAGCTGCAGCGGGGAACTCCAGTGTGACCTGGAAATGCTGTTGAAGGGAGAGAGGGTTCAATCTCCTTTCTTAAGGAGAGGAAAAACAAGCTTCTGTTGGACTGAAACCGCGTATTTCATTGTTAGATTGGCCTGTGTATCCTCAGAGTTGACTATCTCATTGAAATGTGTTGCTTAGAGAACTATATGTACACACATGTAATCACCAAATAGTAAATGGAAGATGTTTATGAACTGGCATAGGAGCTCTTTACGTGCAGCTGTGTGGTGTGTTAGCCTCGGGGTGCCTGGTTCCCTGGGCCGGGTGTGGGGAGCACAGCAGTAGGTGCAGCACCGACTCTGACTTCTCTAATCCATGTTGGTCCTTCCCCGATCACCCGATGTGTGCTCGTCTGACAGACTACATTTTGACTTTTCACTCAAGACTCTTAAGCAGGAGGCATGTTTTGGGTGGCAGGCATGTGGAGGAGACGTGCTCAAGCTTAACCTTTAACACTACATTAAACCCCCTGTCTCCGCTTTGGGGCGACCAATGCTGTTTTAACTGGTCTAACCTTTTCTTTTTCCTTCCCCCCCATCCCTTTTAAACTTCCTGCTCTTCCAGCTTTTGTTTTTAGTAGTCTTAACTCTGTTCAGTGTTACCACTGCACTATCACAGTGTTCAATAAAACGGGCATTCCGATGAACTTCACACAGCTGGGGCTGCTTATTTGAAAGGAACAGAACTGCTGGTGGGCCCGTAGTGCTGCGATGGCCTCAGAGGGTCAAGTGAGTGTTTGGAGCAACACTGCTGCTCAAGGGCAACATTTCTTCCCTGCCTACAGTGTGATGGGACAAAGAGCCAAAAAGCTCAAGCCTTTACCCTCTACCCAAGGATGGGTGCAGACCAGGCCCATTGCCATCACCTCTGTTCTCCCTCCTCACCTTTCCAAAGAGATGGTCTCAGGACTTGAGACGGAGCTGACGGCTGTAACCAAACCAGAGGGGGTTGTGTGTGGGGATGGTAGCTCCACTGGTTGCAATGGGATGTTCTCCCTGTCCAGGGCCTCTCCTGATATGGAGAGATGGGGTCTGATGCCAGCAGGTGCTTGTGTTTCAATCCTGCCCCTTCTGCTGGAGAGTGAGGTTGTGCTCTTGTGCCATGGATGGGACAGGGGTGGCTTTCTTGTGAAGGCCATGCAAGAAGGGTGTGTTTCTGCACTGCACCCCAGTCAGCTCGGCCTGGCCTGGCTGCTTGCGTATGGAACTGTCCCGTGTGCTGTGTTATATTCTTGCCCTTCTGGGGGGGATTTTGTCAAAAGCTGAAGCTGAGCCATTCCATAAAAGCCATGGTCAGTGCTTTCTGTCTGGGGGAGAGAGGTGGGGCTGGGATGTGAGTTTGTGTGAATAAATCATCTTAAAGTTTATCTCTCTTTCCCTCCTTCCCTTCCAATGAAAGCAAAGGGCTCGTGGCTCTAATCCCTCTTCAGTGGGGAATTAAAGCCTAAATCTGGTGCAAAATGAGAGGCTGTGCTGCTGAGAACACCTCAGCCCCAGCTGTCCTCGCTCCAGGGAATGTATGGGGACAAATGAGAGCTTGCCCCTACTCCCCAGCTGAAACAGGGATGTCTGGTTCTGGGTTTTGAAGGGCCAAGTCTCATCCCTTCTCTTTCCCTGAGCCTCCCTGGGTGTTCCCGTGAGCTCTAGGGCCCTGCTCTCACCCTCTGCTGCTCTGGTACAATGTACTGGTAAAGTGCAATGTTCTCATGGGGGCTTGGAGTGAGGATGAGCTCCTGCGCTCATTCATACTCTGCAGTTATGGAGCATGTGCTTCTCTGCGCAGTACCAATCATTGTCCTGTCCTGGCTTAGGCACGTGCGGTCAGAGGAAGAGGTCTCACATCAGCATCTTCAGCAGTTCCCTGCTGAAGCTCCAAAAGGCACTTCTGGTTTCTCTGGGTGCTGCCTCCTGCCTTGAGGCTGGGGGAGCCAAGCCAAGAAGGGGCTCTGTGGGGCCGGTGGGGAGGCCAGGGAGTGGCCGTCCCTTGCTGGTGCCCAGAGCTTGAAGCTTGGGGCAGTTCTGACCCAAACTGTCACACAGAGCTTGGCTGCAGTGTCCCTGCATGAGGCCATGGATGCTGGTGGCAGAGCACTGGGTGCAAGCAAGCAGGAGGGTGCTGGGAGCAGGACCCTGCTGCCCCACTGGGCCACAGCGGCTGCAGACCCATGAGTGTGGCATCAGGAGCAGCATCTGTTTCAGCACTTGCAGCTGCACCAGAGATGAGGACACCATCCCATAACCCACCCCAAATTAAAATCACTGGCTGCAGCTTTTGGGGACAACCAACCAGAACTGGGGCAAGCAGGAAGAAAAAGCCACCCTCACAGGTTTGTGATTGTCTCTTAAAAAGATTTATTCTCTCTCCTTGCCCAAATGTACAAAGGCAAGAAGAGTACAGTTTGTATATATATATATTTATATATATATATATAAAAAAAAACAAGGAACTTGGTAATAATGTACACTTTACAGAAGGGCAGAATCAGGAAGACTGAAATGAAACCCAACACAGCAACGCCAATGGCAATGAGCTATAAACACCGACAGTCTGACGCCCTGGCTGGCTGCCCGCGGGGCCCATGGGTGCTGGGGAGAGGTGATCCCCCAGGCAGGGTCTGGGCTGCACCCCACAGGCAAGGACTGACCAAGAGAACCTGGAGAAAGGCAAACCTCAAACCTATTCTGCATAAACCGCTGCTTCATTTAACACCTAAAGGGAGACACAACTGGGACTCAGTTGGGAAGGTGGGGAGCCCCCCCCAGCCCCCTTCAACTGCCAGCATGGGCTGTGTTACCCCCAACACCCCCTGTCCTGCTCAGACACCCATGCCCATGGAGCCGCCAGCTCTGCTGGAGCAGCCGAGCTGGAGGTGGGCGCAGCTGGCAGGACGCTCCTCTGCAGATGGGGTGCAGGGCTCCCCCAGCACCCCAACCCCTCCAGTCCCCAGCCTGGTGGCTGCATTAGGATCTGTAATGGGCATGGGGGGGTCGAGCCACTGCCGTGTCCCAGGAGCCGGAGGGGCCACACAGCCCTGTCTCCTTGCACAGACAACCAAGAGTGGAACTAAAATGGGTCAAACAAGGAGAGCAGGCGGGGGCCACTGTGCTGTCGGCCCCCCCCAGCCAGGGCCAAGACCAGTGGGCGCCTCCTTTCCAACTGTGTAAATGGGATGGGGGAGAACTGGGGAAAGAAAACAAAACCCAAAACAACAGCTTTCAAACAATTGGTTTTTACAGTATGTACAGAGCCCGGCGGGCAGAGCATCCCGGTACAGCAGCCCCAAGGGGCTGGGTGCGACACGGACACACACAGACACACACAACCGAGACCGATGGCGCCCCCCGTGTCCCCGGCCGGGCAGCGGGGAGAGCGCTGGGGTAGCCCGGCTGTGCGGGGCCGAGGTAGAGCATTGGCCCAAGGAGAGCTGCTCTGGGGCTGGAAGCAGAGGACCAGAAAGCCCCTGTCCTCGGGCGCTGCGGAGCAGCCAGGAGTGGAACCAGCTTCCTCCAGGGCCTGGAACCCCTGCATGAGGCTGTGGGGGGGAGGGCTTGGCAGGGCCCAAGTGCCTCTGGCAGAGCCCAAGTGTGCTTGTTCCTTGCTGGGCTCTGCCCGCAGCCTGGGAAGCACCTCAGAAGCACAAGGTGTGTGTGAAGAGGAGCCGCAGCCCCTGGGCCCCACCTCGATGCACTGCCCTGGGGCTTGGGGAGCACTTCCTGGGGCTGGGGGCAAAGGCCGAGGGGTGCAGTCACAGCTTGGAAATCAACTTAAAAGCCTCAGGCATGAGCTGCCAGCAGGTCTGGGGCATGCAAGGCACAGGGAGGAACCCTGCAGCTGCCAGCCCTGCAGAGCCCCACTCACCCTGGGGCAGGGTCTGCTTCACGGGGACCGAGCACAGCCCCAGATCCCCTGACCCACAACAGACATGCGCTGGCAGCTCCTGCCCGCACAGGCACGGAGCAGCGAGTGCTGCGGGTGCAAGCATTGACCGTGCAACAGGGAGAGGCTGCGCCCCACATGCAGCACATCCTTGTGCCCCACGGCAGTCTCTGGCCAGGCTGACATCCGCCCCAGCCCCACAATACCCACCTTGGCTCCACGTGAGCCAGCTCTTCCTTTCCTGAGACCTCCTGGCAGGCTCGGCCCTGTGCGCCAGCCCCGGTGAGGAGTGGGCAGCAGGCAGTGCCCCTTGTCAGGCCCTGGTCCCATGGTGCTCAGCCCCATCAGAGACACAGTGGGGTGCCAAATCCATCGAGAAACCTCAGTGCTTCCGTTTCCTCTTCATATGCACCAGGCAGGCAAGTCCCCTCCAGCCCGAGTGCCAGTGCCCAGTAGAATAAATATTTCCACAGGTACCAGCTCATCCGCTCACCAAAGAGGAGGATGCAGAGGGGGAGTCAGTGTGTGTCCAACGGGGTGTGGGAGGGGAGAAGACAGAGTCTGCCTTGGATCACGGCAGGAACGTCAAGCAGAACAATTAACACCATTCAACTGATGTCTAAAGGAGTCTCCAGCGCTTCTCCATGTGAGCCAGTCACATGTCTCGTACAGCCCAGGTGTCCCAGCACATCACGTCCTGCCACAACCCAAGCTCAAGTCAGCTCCCACAAGCCCAGGGGTGACGGGCAAACCCCAAACCCTCTGCCCAGGGCAGCTCCTGCACACCCAGCCCATCCTGCCGGTGCTGCAGGAGCAGAGCCTTACCATTCTCACCTCCTGGGAGGCGGGTATAGGGAGGGAGCAGAGCCTTGCTGGCTGGCAACGATGGCTGTGGAGGAGAGACCTGTGGAAGAGAATCTGAGTCAGGAGCCAGCAGCCCAGGAGGGGCACCCAGCCATGCCAAGGATGCTGGACTGGGTCAAAGAAAAGCTCAGCATAGGGGCTCTCGCTGCCTGAACGCGGTTCCAGCTCCTCCTCGGCCCCCCGCACAGTGCCCTGGTGCAGGGTGAGGCTCTCACCTGTTGCATAGGGCAGGTTGTACTGCGCCGGCAGCAGCGAGTACCCAAGGTGGTGGTGGTGGTGGTGCGTTGAGAGCAGGCGCTGCGATGGGGACGTGCGTGGCCGCTCTGTGCTCCTCTCCCCTGCACCGGCTGCCCCGACGCTGCTGCAGCTCCCGCTGCCCCCCACTACCCCGCAGCCACCACGGTCCCGTTCCTGAGATGTCTTTTCGCTTATCTGGAGAGGAGAAAGGAGACACATGCTGACGGCCGCTGCCCGTGACCCCGGGGAGCACTGTACCCATGCCGGGTGCTCGAGGCTGCCCCATAGGGTGATATTCCCCCCACCTTCATGTAAAGGCTCCTCACAATGCTGCCAGGAGATGACAGGATGGGTGGTCACAAGCCCAAAAGTGGTGGGGAGGATGAAGATCTGTTTGAGGGCAGCTCTTTCCACACCATGCCAAAGCTCTGCCTTCCAGCTAAACCCAGGAGGAGCTCATGCCCCAACAGTGCCATGGGATGGACACAGCTCCTGCACCCCCCCACCAGCTCCAGTGCTGAGGACAAGTGTCACGTGGGTGCTGCAGGACTTGAAAGAGCCCTGGTGCTTCCCTGGGCTGTCCATCCCAGAGGCGTTGTGCTGTGGGATTACTGGCAGTTCCAGGTTTCCTAACAGCAGCAAGGATAGCAAAACCCCACGGCAGGCAATGTTGCTTCAGGCTGGTTATTCAGGAAGCGCTCGAAGCTCATTAACAGAGATGGGCAAAGCCAGCACCTTCCTGAACCTCACCGTGGGTGATTTGCTCTTGTAGTGGCTGGCATGCTGCTGCAGGATGTCCAGGGCCTTGGACTCTGAGCTGGATTTACAACTCACGTTGGGGCTGGCTCGGGACTTGTCACTGTCATCGCTACCAGATGCCTTGCTCCCGTATGGGGAGAAGGAATAACTGGAGGGTAGGTATGATCCTGGAGGGGAAAAAGAGCAGTTAGGGCACGAGAAGAATTTGGGTGGCACACTGGGATCATGTGACTCTGCACATAGGCCACCATGTGCCAGAGGATGTCCCACAGCTGTCCCCTGCTCTGGCAGCACAGGGACAGACTGGGAAGGGATGTCCCCAGGATGCTCCCAGCTCCCTACCTGGGTAATTCTGCATCATGACGGTGGGCATGGCCCGGTAGCTGGGGTGGTTGGGGTCATACGACTGGCTATAGGAGTAGCCGTGCATGTAGGGGATGTAGGACTGGTGCTGTGTGAGTGGTGAAGAAACAGGGACGTGGACACTGGGCCTGGGGTCCTTCCCCACCATGCGAGCATCCTCAGTGGGGGTCAGCTTGCACTCGGAGCTGGTGCTCTCCTTCCCATCCTCCTTGGAGGCAGCTTCTTTGCTTCGATTTCTTTCTTCCTTCAACTTTCGGTCCCTTTCCTCTTTCCACCGCTCGTCCTCCGTCTTGATGTCCGAGTATTTTGCTGGGTACACATAGGTCCACATCCGGGGCTCAGCTTCCTGCAAGAACCAGCCAAGCATCAGGGCAGCTGAATCTCCCAGCCCTGCCAGTCCCAAACCCAGGCTGGATGTGAGGGAGAACAGCAAACCTCACTCCCCACCCGCAGGCTCTCCTTGGCCCAGTCATGGCCTCCCAGACCCATGCTTTTGCTGGTCCCAAGGGAACCTCATGGAGTCCCATCACAAGCAGAGGACAACATACGTGCTCTGAGGTGACGGCCCCAGCAGACCTCTGCAGCAAAGCCACAGTGAGGGGCTCCTTCCAGTAAGAAGCCGACTGCCGGGCTGGCAGCACCATTACCTGTCTGTACCAGAGCACAGGGTCCACCTCTGCTTGACGGCCACACTCGGAGCCAGACTTCGTCTCAGCAGCCTCCTTCCCAAGGTGGCTGCTCTCACTCAGCTTCACCTTCAGCCCCTCGGCAACCTGGCTGCTAGGCAGCTTGGACGAGTCCTCCAGCTTGGGGATGATGACAGATTTGGACACGTCAGGACCTCCCTGCTCCTTGGCCTTGCTCAGACCTGACTTGACGAGGTCGGTGAGGCTTGGGGCTTTGGTCAGCGTTGGGGGCATGGGTGGCTTTTGTTTCCACTCCTCTTTGAGCACTGCCTCCCTCTCCTTCAGGCCCAGCTCTGCCTTCTTCTCCAGCCCTCGCTGCTGCTGCTCCAGGCTCTGCCGCTGCTTCTGCTGGTCCTCGTACTGCTGGCGGTAGGCAGGGTTGGTGCTCAGCAGGTGAGCATGGTAGCCCTGCTCACTGTAGCCATAGGGGGGCACATATGCATACTGGTTGTAGTAGAGGGACTGCATGTACATGCTGGGACGCTGCTGGATGACCGAGGGCTGCTGGCTGGAGCTGCTGTGCTCTGCCTTCTTCTCTTCACAACTTTCACTCTTCACTTTCACCTCCAGGTTCTCCTGCTCCTCATCCTTCTTTAGCTTCAAGGCCTGTGTCTCAGCTGTGGCCTGGCTGCCAGGGTTCAAGGGCCCTGGGCTCGCCTGGGGGTAGCCAGGGGAATAGTAGGTTTCAAAACCTTGGTAATAGGGAGACTCTTTGCTCTGTGGTTGTGGGGGGAAAAGAGCTTTTTTAGCGCCTTCCTTGACCTCGGGATCCTTCGCCTTCATGCCCTCCAGCTTGCCCTCCCCATCCTCCCCAGCATCTGAGATGTCTGAGTAGGCCGGGCTGTTGGTTTTCACTGAGCTGGCCTCTGCTCCATTCTGGGTGACGACGTGCAGCGGGGTCATGGGTTGGGCTGGGTTAGTGTTCTCCAGCCTGCTGGCACCACCAATGGAGGGGCTTGGGGCATTGTCGGTGAAGCTGTAGATTTTATCAGCCTCAGCCTTGATGCTGGCAAGCCGGCTCTGGTGGGGATCAGAGGAGCCGTTCAGCAGCCCCTCGCCTTTCATTCCCAGGTCGCTGGATTCCCCCCGGAAAGGGCTCTTGCCTTCCTCCACTCTGCAGGCTTTGCCTGGAGTCAAAGGGTTTTCTACCTCCTTGGGCTCCTTCTTCTTCTTGTCCTTCTTCTTCTTCTCCTTGGAAGGGGTGAGGGCAGGGTTGACTGCAAAGGGCTCTCCCATCACCGTGGGCTTGGGCTGGATGGGTTTAAGCTGAGGGCTGTTGGGCATGGTCTGGACCATAGTGGTAGCAAGGCCTGTGGAGGAACCAGGGCTGGCTGTGGTGAGGGTGGCTGTCTGGAAAGTGTAAATTGGCTGCGGGGGGACGGCTGGTGCAATGGGTCTGGCAGACTTCAAGCTTTTGGAAGGGATCTTCTCCAGCTTAGCACCAGATGCCTTCTTCGACTTGTCCTTATCAACACATCGTTTCTCCAGAGAGTCAAAGTCGTCGTTACTCGTCTCATCAGCCACCGAGGGACCATCCTCAGAACCATCATTGGACAGAGCACCTGGATCAGTATCTCCTTCCCCACCCAGCTTCTTCTTGCAGGCCACCTTGGCACTGAACTTGCTGGACGGGGAGGGACTGTGGGGCTCCATCAAGCGCACCTTGGGGGTGGCCGAACGAGCCGGTGAAAGCGAGCCCTTCTGTGAGATGGTGGCACCGTTGCAGCTCCCCATGTCTGCATGCAGGGACTGCTCCTCGCCATACTCGCTGTCCACATCTGCCTCCAGCTTGCTGTCATCGTCTGTGTGTGCGTGGGCCTGATGGTACTTCAGCCCGTTGATGTGCTTGTACTTCTTGTTACAGTTGGGGTGGGGACAGTCAATGAGGATGGGAGAAGGGCAGTTTCGGTCGAGGATAGCCGGCTCCACCTTGACTGCAGCAGGCGGCATGGCTGCTGAGCCCATTGAGTTTGTGCGGATGCGTTTGCTGCCCTTGGAGTCCTCCGAGCTGGAGTTCAGCTCCATGTCAGAGAGGGGTTTGCTCTTCCGCTTGGTGACGGAGGAGGGGCTGGCCTTCACATCCTCGGCCGTGCCACTGGGTGGCGTGCGGTGGTCTGAGGAGTTTTGGCTGCCCCGGCGCCCTTTGCTGTTGGCTCCCGCCCGGGTCTTACTGCTGTTGCTGGTCCCTTTGCTGTCCGAGGCAGTGGCCGTCTCGTTCACAGGCGTGTTGCTGTTGGGGCGCATGCGCTTGCCCCGGCCCCGGCCGTTGCGCATCTCCAGGTCGCTGGTGGGGGAGTCACAGAACCTATGGGGGGGAGGACAAAAAGGTTTTAATGGGGACACAGCAGTGCTGGGCTACACTGTCCCCACTGCATGGTGGTGACCCCCTTCCTCCCCTCATTATCAATTCGGCAGGCTCACCCCTGTGCTGATGAGTAAAAAAGAGCCAGATGGGTCCATTGCCAAACCCCCAACCTTCTCCAGTCTCCAGGACAAGGCATCCTCTGACCACAGGGGACAAACAGCCGTGGGAGCAGCCCGGTTGGGCAAGGAGGAAATGCCAGCCCCTAAAGGCAGCCCCATGAGCACAAGGCAGATCAGACTGGATGCCAGTGGCTGGGGCTGTCCCTTGCACCTGGGTGACGGGGACTGCTTACCGGGGAGGTGCCCAGTCGTGCTGCGTGCAGTCGAGCAGCGTCCCCACGTACGTCTTGTTTCTCCAGGTGACGTTGACCACCAGCATACCTGCAAGGCAAGGGGAGAGAGTCAGACAGGGCCAGGTGTGACCCCACGGTGTCCTGCCCTTCCCTGGGCATCAAGGGTAAAGCAGGATCTACCCTTTGAGACAGGCAGGAGGAAAAGCTCAGCTCTAGGGCTTGAGGAAGGTGAACAAGGGGTCTCAGGCTCCCTGGTGAGATCCCTGGGCACTAGGCTGGAGGGACAACAAGATGGGCACTGTAGGCCCTCTCTCAGCACGGCTCTCCCCAGCGCCTGCCCAACCTCTCTTCCTTGAGCCACTCAGTGCTCTTCCCTATTTTCATGGGGATGCTAAAACAACTGATCACCAAGGGGCTGAAGGATTTGGGGGGTGGGGGGAGGGGTATGTGAGTGAAGATCCACATTGCTCCACATGCACTCAGGTAGGGTAGGGAAGGCAATCTCTAGGGAGTGAGGGCTGGGTACCCCCTGAGAGAAATGCAGACTGCCCCCAGCAAGGCTGTGCACCCCAACCCGGAGCAGCAAACCCCTCAGTAGAGTTCTGACCCGCCATGTGCAGCCACGAACCTCATGGTCTTCCGGAAAAGGCTGTTACTGCCACTAGATGGCAAGCTGAACCCAGCATCCCCATGCAGTGACTACCGCTGGAAGGAAACCAGAAAGCCAGAGGAACAACCCTCACCCTCCAGCTTTGCTTTGGTCCCGCACGCACACACACACACACACACCACCCCCCACCCCCTCCCGAGGACACACATCAGCCCTGTATCTCTGCCTGGAGAACCATCCATCAGGCCACATTTCATCCCATCATGGAGCAGAGGCACTGCACATTTTGAAAACCTGGTGGGTTCCGCTTTTTCACATCCCTTTAAGAGAAGTAGCCTGGCTCACACCTGCACTGAGCACACAGACCCCTGGCATCGATTCTTGGAGGAGGAGAATGATCCGCAGCATCACTCAGATTTGTGGGTATTTCCTCCTGCCATGGACCACTCTGATTACTGCAGAAGTGATCTGACTGGGAGCAGAGTCGGTTGTGCTGAGCACATTTATCTGAGCAAGGTAACACTCAGGAGATGGGAAACTCATTTGCAAGGGTTGATGAGTTCACCAAGATGTATAGCCGAGCAGCCAGGGAGATGGATGGAGTGGAGGGAGCCTGGAGCAGCTGTGCCCAGAGCACCTTTATAAATCTCAGCCTGTGCTCCCTGTTGTGCTGTGCCAGCAGCCAGCTGCGGGCTTTGAGGGGATAATATACAGAGACAAGGTCCAATATGCGGGGCTTCTTCAGGAAGAGAAATTAAATGCAGGTTTTCTCTTTCTCCTCCTCCTGGAAAGTGTTGGGTGCTCCAGAGGGAGCAGGTCACGGGAAGACACAGTGTCAGCATATGGGCAAGACCTCCAGCCAACTCATGCTGGTGAGGAGAGGCTGGGTCCTGCTTTTGGAGGAAGGTGTTGGGGACTTGCCTTAACAAGAACATGCCCAGGACATGATGCTGGAGACAACTCCCAGCAGCAGAATGAACTGCTGGGAGCCCACAGTACCACACACAGAAAGATTCATGGGAAAGAGGGGATGCTCTTCCTAGGCATCCCAAGGAGTGCAACAGGAAGATGGTCTTCTGCCTCCATTCCTACTAATGAGGCTTTTCAGGGCAGGCTGAAACTTGCCCCCTTTTTCTTTAAAACCCAGGGAAGCTGCTGGCTACATCCTGTGCCCCAACCCAAACCCACCATCCCCAGAACACCTCCATGGACTTGTTGCAGGATGCTCCCAGGAGGTGCAGAAGGAGCAAGCAGCTGCTGAGGGACCAGCAGCCTTAATCCAGACTCCGTTCAGCTCTCTCTGCCCTCCCTGCTGCACAGCCAGTGTCGGTTCAATCTCTCTTTGACACTGGCGACACCACATGTGCTGCTGGAAGTTAATTGCACAACAAGCCACTGGAGCCTCTTGTGCATCCTGCCGCCAGCGTGTGAGATCAGAAAGGATGTGCTGGCATTTTCTTTTTCCCCACCACCACAATTACAGGAGCCAGATGAAAGCTGAAGGGGTGAAGTGAGCCAGCACGTAGTGTCCCTCCCTTCCCTGCTGGAGCATCAACCCTACAGCACACACCAGCCTGTATTTTAACTTGCTGCAACCAATCATACCGAATCCCCTCCTAATCCTCCAGCAATAATCCAGGACAATTTAAACCCCGGGGATAGATCCTAAGCAGCTTTTTCCACCCACATGTCCCCCTCCCGCGGCAGGATGATGAGCAGCATGGGCAGGGCAAGGGCGGGTAGCCAAGAGGCGATGCCCTTGCGTCCCCCAGCCTCGAGGCGCTCATGCACAAAGAGCCAACGGCAATGCTCTTGCAGAGGAATCCCACTCGGGTAACTCTAGTCCTATCTGGTTTCACAGCAAGGTGACACCCTTGAAGCTCCTAAGCAATTGATAGCACCCAAATCTGTGTGCAAACACTCAGCATCCTGTGCACTGAGCGTTCACATCATGGCAGTCATACTCTGGCAGGAAAAATTAACAGTGGGTGGACGGTGCCAGGCTGCTGTCTAGGAGGCAAAACATGAGATAATCCTGTAAAAACGGAAAAAGCGATAAAGGGAATAGGGGGAGGCAAAAAAGCACCACCTGGTCCTTGTATGGTCCCCATACAGGTGCTCCTTAACAGCAGAGCTGAGGCTTGGTAAGCGCACCCAGCTGGTGGGGATGCAGGATGGACAAGAGCAACGCTGTATGAAGCCCTTCATCCCAATACAGCCCTAAATCACACCAGATTAAGCCTTTCCAATGGACAGTCCCTGCTGGGGCACAGTTCTCCCATGTTAAGACGTAGGTGGTAGTGTCTGCTTGCAGACCAGGGTCATGGGTACCAGGAGCCATGATATCAGAGAAAAATGTGTCCCAGGTCCCCCCAGTCAAGTTTCCCCTCTTTGCAAAGATGCAGCCCCAAAGCCTAGCCAAGAATATCTCCAAACCCTGATGAGAAACCACAGTGCCAAGCACCAACATTGAGCAGGGATGTTCTCAGACCCATACAGGGCCACTTCATCCCATGGCTCAACATCACCCAGCCACAATCCTACTGAGCCATTTCCAGCAAAGTCAGGTCCTCAAGCACCTCAAGGATTGCTAGAGCAGTTGGAGGAGTGTATCCAGCCTTGTGGGGAACAAGGAAATGTTGCTTCTGCAGTTAGAGAGGACACTCCACTAGCCTTCCACTAGTTTTGGGGTCCAGAGGATCTCTGCAAGGCAATGGGACAATGAGTGGTGGCATTTCCCACTCCAAGGAGAGGTTACTGGAGAGATATGGATTTGATGGATAGATTGTTAGGAGAATGAGGAATTGGCTGGACGGTCACATCCAGAGGGCAGTAGTCAATGGCTCGGTGTACCCAAACTCCATAGCCCGTGTCCACCTTCAGAAAGAGTGCTGATGTGACTATGAGTGAGGTCCTGCCATCATCCTGCAAGACAACGGCACGTCCCACTGCAACCCACACAAGCCAGCACCCATGTGGGATTAAGGACCGCAGCTTCCTCTTTGTGGCCTGAAGCACCATAGAATCATAGAATCAGCCAGGTTGGAAAAGCCCTTTAAGCTCATCCAGTTCAACCGTTCCGCAGCACTGCCAAGGCCACCACTAACCCATGGCACTGAGGCCTCGTCTCCACAGAGTGTGAACACTTGCAGGGACGGTGACTCCAGCACTGCCCTGGGCAGCCTGTTCCAATGCCTGAGCACCCTCTCGGGAAGGAATTGTTCCTCAGCTCCACCTAAACCTGCCCTGGTGCAGCTTGAGGCCGTTTCCTCTTGTCCCATCCCTTGTTCCTTGGGAGCAGAGCGCAGCCCCCTCCTGGCTCCATCCTCCTGTCAGGCAGTTGTAGGGAGCTTTCTCTTCTCCAGACTGACCCCCCCCCGGTCCCTCAGCCGTTCCTCATCACACTGTGCTCTAGGCCCTGCACCAGCTCCATTGCCTTTCTCTGGACCTGCTCCAGCACCTGAGAACCCTCCTGTCCCATGGGGCAGCATGTGTTGACCTTTTCTGGTCTTTCTGGGCTGGACATGCAGCTGTGGGACCAGAATGGGCTAAAAATAATAGAATAAAGCTTTTTCTATAGGCGTGCTTGCCTCTCTGCGCCCAAGTTCTCAAATCTTTGTGTTGCACTTGGTGATGATGATGGTGCCTTGGCTCTTCCAGGTTTGTTCATTCCTTCAAAACACAGGTTTGTTTGGGATGTATTTTCATCAGTGATTAGCTTGGATGCTTCAGTTGTTGCATGTCTTCTTTTGGAGGACCTTTGTATATCTTCCCCTTGGAAAACTGGTTTCCTCGGGCATCTGCCACAACCGAAGGGAGCAACACAATTGGTGAGCACTTCTCAAAGTCTCAACCTGCATGTCTTGAGTCTCCCTGTAATATGTTTTCTCTCTCAAAACTCTGGATGAAATATGCTTTGGAAATGATGGGATTGCACTTTCTCTCCAGGGATGTCAAACAAGCATTGCAGACCTTTTCCCACTTGTGATCCCAGGAGAAAGAAAGGCTCTGAGACTCCATGAGGAATATCAAATGACATCTTGCTGCAGAGTGGCTGCATCTGGGGATTACTTGGTAAAACAGAAGGACGGAAAAAAGGTTAATACGGTGTTGGCAGCCGGCAGCTCCGGAGCTTGTGTCCTTCAAGCTGCCGTGGTTCAGCCTGGCTGCTCTTGCCTGACTCGGGTGCAGGTGGTTCTCAGCTTATCCCTCCGGTCTGCAGAGGAAATGGGATTTGGAGGAAATACCTTATTAAAATTTATGAGAAATTAATTTCTTAAAATTAATTTTAAACCCCCAAACAGCCAACAGTGTGGTCGTTAGCACAGGCTGATTGCAGAGGCCGCGTGACTTGTGAGAGCGGACTTGGGAGCACTCTCTCCTTGCACAGGCTGTTCTGCTGCTTGCTTCTTGCCTGCAGAAGGGACCGCGCAGCTCTCTGTGGGATTCGCGGAGCAGCCAGCTCTGCCTCCAAAGGCTGTAATGCCGCAAAAGCCCTGGGGCTGAATTCGGGGTGTGTGGAGGTGGGAGAACACCCACGGCAGGTATCAGGCAGTGGCAGAGCCGCTCCCATGAGCGATACTCCTGCCTGCCCATTTCCATCCCTCTTTCCAGGAGCTCCTGGGAGGAGCAGCCTCCAGGCATTAGATGCTTTCATGCATCTGATGTGCTGGCTCACCTTCCACCGGCAAGCAGGGGCTTGAACAAGAGCTGGTTGCCTGCATCTGCATGGCTTTACTTATTTATTTGACAAACAAGCTGGGTGATCCGGGCCTGTCTGCTGGCACCATGGCTTGCAGCATATGACAGCTAATGGGCCTGGCTCCCTGCCTGCTGAGGAGGTGAGGCTCCTATCCATGTGTGACCTGGAAAAGCACACTGGCTTTATAAATCACTGCCTGCTGATGCTGGTGCCTCGCACCTCCCTCCTGCTTCTTGGCAAATTCAGTATCTATCGTGAAGCTACTGCTTGCTCCCTGTACTGGGTGAATGTGCTGCTTGTGATTGCTGTGCTGGGGTGGCAGAGCAGGTAGGGCTTCCCCTCCAGGCCCTTCTGCTTTTTTAACACGGTTTCTAGAGGGGTGAGCGCAGAAAGTGACTCAGATAAACTGAAGACACAGGCTGGGCTGCCCCCCAGAGTGTGAGCAGCAGGTTGAAGGAGGGGATTTTTCACCTCTGCTGCTCTTCGGAGAGACCAGACCTCTCTGGGAAGACGTTTGAGCAGCTTCCGGTGCCTAACGGCACTCTTCATAAGGACCTATAGGGACAGAACAAGGGGAATGGCTTTAACCTGCCAGAGGGGAGATTGAGATGGGCTCTTAGGCAGAAATTCTTCCCTGTGAGGGTGCTGAGGCACTGACACAGGGTGCCCAGAGAAGCTGTGGCTGCCCCATCCTTGGCAGTGTTCAAGGCTAGGTTGGACACAGGAGCTTGGAGCAAGCTGCTCTAGTGGAAGGTGTCCCTGCTCGTGGCAGGGGGGTGGAACTGGATGAGCTTTAAGGTCCTTTCCAACCCAGACCACTCTCTGGTTCTGTGATTCTTCTTATGGACACCGGGACTGCTGCCCAACCCCAACCAATAGCCTGAAACTTTAAAGGCCAAGGATCAGTGAATGAAGGATGGTTTTGCTGTAGCAAAGCTTGGGTTTTCAATAGTTGCCTGGTTATCAGCATTGGGGTGCATCAGGTTTCCAGCTTGTGGGAATTAAACTGCACCAGGTCTCCACTCATCTGCTGTGCTTGGCCACAAACTGTCCCAGTAGCAACCACATCCTGCAAATGGGATCTGTGCCTCATCATTGTTCTAGAAACAGTGAAATCAATGCAGTAGAATGCAGTGGTGTCTCCTTTGGGGATGCCAAGTTCCCATGGGTGTCCTCAGAGAGAAGCCTCTGCTGCCATCTGAGCCTTTCCTGCCACCTCCCCATCTGAGCTAGTGGCTTTCTGACATGGAGAAGCTTGTGCCTCTCCTCCAAGTGTAAGGAGGGAGTTCAGAGCCTGATTCATTGGATGGTTTTGGAGCCACCAGCAGGTTTGCTAACAAGCAGTAGTAGGGATTGGGTCTGGCCAAGGGTTTTGCTTGGCTTGATGGGTTACCAGTTCTGAGTCTCAGGCTGCCCTGTAAAGTGTAAGGAGCAGGAGTGGGATGAGTCCACAGCTCTGCACTGGTTTGTTAATGAGCCAAAAGCCATTTTCTGTCACTGAAGTTCAGCAGGACCTGCTTGGTGGGGCACGGCCAGGCCCTGAGCTGTGTGAGTACTGTCAGTCCCCACACTCGCTGAACAGAGCAGAAACTTCCCTGTAGTGCTGTATTCCTGCGACAGGAGCTCTGCCCATGCCATCCGGGAGCAGCAGTGCTATGGGCTGGGCTGCCAGGCCTGATGAAGAGGAGGGTTAGTTAGGTGAGAAGGCTGCAAACTGGTTGGTGGACAGTTCCCATGGATGCTTTCCTCATTTGTCTACCTTCCTTTCAGGGCTGGCTTTTCCACCTGGGAATCAGACCAGCAGCTCCTGCTTAGTTTCCCCTTCTTTGAAGGGTTTTGCTCCAGCTGCCAGTGCTGCTGCATTCAGGCTTCTTCTTAAGCATTTGATTCTGATGGCTAAAGATGCAGCGAAGCTGGTCATAGATCCTAGCACTTGTTTTGCTGCTTTCCTGGCATCCCAGCGTATCTGCTTTCCAGGCTGTGTGTGGAGAGCTGCGATCTCTGGGATTGAGCCACAGAGGCTCTGAAGGACAATGTCTGCTGGGGATAAGCTTTGCCCTCCTGCTGGCTGTGGTTTGTGGCACTGGGCTGTGCTTGGGTGGGAGCTATGGTGCCTTTGCAGACCAGAGCCCCAGCACAGTGGTGGGGGGCTCAGTCTCTGATTCCTGCCTGCCCTTAGTGGTGTTTGCCTGACCTGAGGTTTTGCTATGGCTCATGACTCTTGGGAAGTCTGCGGGGCACTTTGTGCATGAGGAAGGCTCAGTGACCTCCATTTGGAGCCAAGAGATGACTTCAGGAAAAGGACTTTGAGCTTTTCGCAAAGCACAAAGTAATCCACGTTACTGGTGTGGATATAGTGCAAGAGATGCTCTCGGAGCAGGATGCAGCAGGTGAGGTGGCTGCAGCTGTGGATGTAAATAGTGCCCCTCTCCTTAGGGAAAAGAGTATATTACTTCCCTTTGCTTGCTGCATCCCTTTCTCCCAGTGCCCTGTTCTCCCTCCTCTTCTCTGCTGTTAATTGCTTAGTGGTTGCTGACTCAATTAAACCAAGATATGTCTGCAGCCACTGTGCTTGCTCTCTCCTGGGCCTGTGTGCGGGGACAGGAGAGCTGCTGGCTTGAGGAGACAGCTCAGGGCTGGGTTCTCCGTGAGAGGGGAAATGGCTGGGGCAGGGCTGAGGAGGGATGTCTCTGCTGGCCTGAAAAGGTGCTGTTTGGCTCTCACTGCTCCTGAGGATGTGAACAGAGCAGAACCTGGATGGATTCTTGCTGCTGATGTCTGAGGGCCAGAGCTGCCAGGCTGAGGTGGTGATGAGTGATGGGTAGCATATCTTGCAGGGCTGGGGAACATTTGTGCAGCAGCTAAAACTGGATGACTGATGGGTAATGGTTCTTTGGGTTTTGAGGGAAGAAGAGTGGCAGCCGTGGACCATGGGAGATGCTCAGCCAAAGGAACAGGGCCTGAGCTCTGTAATCTCTGAGGCCAGCAGCTGCAGGGGCTGCTGGCATGCAGGCAAAAGAGGCCAGAGACATTTGCGCTGCTGTGGGTGGGAAGGGACGAGCTGATATAATGAAGAAAGGCTTTTCTCTGCTATTAGTTTGCATCCCACATCTCTCCCCACTTACATAGCTCTGCCCAAGGCATGACTCCAGCTGGTGCCCTCCTCTCTGGCTCTCAAGCCTTGTATGTCTTCTGGTCCCCTCGCTTGTTCTTTCTGGAAGTTGGTGCCGTACCTCTAGTGCTGCCCTTTGGTGTGTCGCTTTGGCTTTTTATATCTTATTTGTGTCTCTCATTCTTCAGATCCCTTCTCCATCGTGTCTGTGGTGGTGTCTCCCCCATGTGAAGGGAGTAATTTCTTGGCTTTCTACCAAGTTTTATGTCTTTAATCCTGTTGAATCCCTCCTAGCCCCGTGTCCTTTCCTAGTCCCCAAGCAGCTTTGCTAAGGCTTTCATCCCTGCAAGCCATCAACTCTCTTCTCTGAGGCAGTGCCCTTCAAATGTCAGCATTTTGTCTTTATTATTCATGGCCAAGAAGCATCTCTGGGGTTTGACGTACCCACTCCGTCCTTCTCTTCTCCTGGCAGCCTCTGCTGCTGGGCACGCTTGATCCCTCAAGCAGTGGCCCTCATAAAATCAGCTCTGAGGCTGCATGGCTGCTCCACACTGCTGTTCTTTGCTTCCTGACTCCTTTTTTTGCCCTCTGCCTCTGCTTTCTTGGTGGGAGTGGGTTGGGTTGCCTAGGGACAATGTCCTTGGGTTGTGCTACTGGGCTGTGTTGTGTTGGAGCTCCTTGGTTGTCCCTGCATGAGGTATGTGATGATGTTCAGGGGACGTGTCTTCTATGGAGAAGAGCTTGTTGATGTTTGAAGGGTGTCAGGCACTTTCTGCCTCCGCTTGATGAACAGCATCAGGTGCAGATGTTGACCCAAAGTGGTGGGTAGTGGGAGTAGGAAGGGCTTTTGCTGCCCACACTGCTCTGAGCACAGGGGTTGCCACAAGCAGCCATTCATCCATCTATCCATCTGCCTCTTGCCTTCGTGTTCACCTTCCTGCCTGCTCCCAGGGTGTCCTATGGGCGTGCACAGCCCTGCTGCTCCCTGGCCAGTGTCCCAGCCTGGGACGGCCCAACTGGCAGCACACAAGCAGCCCATCAGCAGGCCCTGACAGCCTGGAGCTGCTACTTGGCATATCTGGGACCTTCTCCCTCAGTCCAAATAATGTCTCATGTGAGTATTGTTAGTGAAAAGCTGTCGTTCCTTTCCAGTAGGTGCAAGGTAAGAGCAGATGAGTGCATACAGACACACCACTCCCATGATTTCAAGAGAGTGATTAGTGTGATTAAAGGTCACATGGGTTTATTACTGTCAGAAGTGCATTTCTGCTGCTTCAGGCTGAAGTAGAGCTCTTGGCTAACCATTGTGGTAGTCCTGTAGCTCCCAGTGTAGGCTCTGGAAGGCCATGCCATTGGTAATGGGGAATCCTCTTTTAGAGGGTGCTGTTGGTTCATGACACTGGTCTAGAACAGGCATGTGACAGGGGCGTTCCTGGCAGGGGCTCTGGTATTTTGTCTTGTCCCATGTGCCTTGATTTTGTATTTTGGGTTTTTTTTAACTCCCTGAGAACCTGGACCTGGAAAAAAAACAAAATCCCAATTAGGAATCCAAGGCCAAAAGCACTGTGGGACCGGCCTCCCAAGGAGCCTGGAAGTGTGGGGTAGTGGGGTCCCTGCATAAGGACATCTTTTTTACGGAGCAACCAGAAGGATGACTTGAACAGTGTGTGATGCCCACTGCTGGCCTCCAGGCAAGCTCTGAGCCCTTGGTGGAGTCCAGCTCTGAACCCTCAGATTCTCTTGAGCAAGGTGACTTTTTAATTGTCCCTCCAAGCCAACTGGTGGGTGTGAAAAGCGTGGGGGAGCAGCTGCGGAGCTCCCTGATCCTTTCCAAGCTCTCATCAAGGCAGGTGGGGAAGATGGAGGAGGTGGAAACACACAGCCACAGGTGATTAACTCCAGTGCTTGCTCCTCTTAACTTCTTTTGCCGTGGAATTGCCCTGTACAGCTGTGGGAGCCTCTGTGCAGGCACTGGGGTGCTTGGCAGCCACAGTGGGCTTCCCTTGCTGAACTAGTGGCTGCTTTCCCAGGCCAGCTAGGGTGCTCAGGGTGCAGCATCAGTGCTTCCTGTTCCTGCCAGGGGCTCCTCTATGCCCCTCTTGATGGGCGTAAAGCTCCTTCAGGCTCTGGATTACAACTCCATTGTGTCTTGCCAGACAGGACTTGCATTCTCCTCCACAGGCTGCCTGTTTTGGATGGGAGCACTATGACCCCTCTCAGTCCAGGACAGTGGCTGATTTTTAATGACGGGTGTCCAAGCCAGGGCTGCAGTGCCCAGCGAGGCCTGATACATGGCAAGGTGCCCTGAGCATGGTGTGCGAGATGCTGAAATACCCTTATTTGTTGTTATTCTGCTCTTTCTCATCACGTAGACCTACTCTGCTTTAGCTGGCTGTCACTGTGAAGAATCAATGACATTTCAAGAGGACAGGGAATAAAAGCGGTGAAGATCTGGGCCTGGTGGGTCTGTCTCTAGCAGCATCTTTGCCTTGTTTCAGGGATGCCAGCTGAAAATCCAGCATGTCAGTTGAACATGACCCTGGTTGAACGTGACCCATGTGCCTGCCAGCCCCGGCAGCTGGCTTCTGCACATGTGTGTGCAAAACGTTCTGTTGGGCGAAGGAGGCACAGTGGCTGCTGGCATCGGACGGTGGCGCTTCACTGGTGACTGTTTTATGTCTCATTTCAAAACAAGCGTTGTGCTTTGTTTGGTGGCAAAGGGGAGCAATTTCTCACTAGCTGGAATTTGGTGACCCGTGGGTATCCCTGTGTGCAGGCTGAGAAACTAAGGTTAAAGGCTAAAAACCTTTCTGGAGCTTAATTGGGCTGGAAGAAAACTTCAAACACAGGTGGTGTCAGCATCCCTCTTTGCTGGGGGCTTACTTGGATTTCATATACAAGCTCTTGCTCTCTCTATGGTCTGGAGAAGCCGATGAAGCAGCCTCTTGAAGCTAGTTTTCTATGGAATGCTCTCAAGGAGGAGCATGGCTGCAGGCAGCATCATCCTGTCATGTGAATTGCAAAGCCCTGCTCCCTTAGATGTGCTGAAAGCCCCCAGCATGGCTGCAGCTCTCGGCTGTTGGGTAGCCTGCAAGTGATGAGTTATGGGCTGGCTTGGCTCTAGCTCGTCTCCTCTCCTCCTGGCTGTGCAGCTTCCTGCCATCGATCGCTCCTCTGCAGCCAGTGCTGTCAGCACAAAACCTGCTGGGTGAGACCTTGAGGCATCACATCCCCACTGTGTCCAGCAGCATGGGGTTTGCAAGGCGCTGCACTTAACGCAAGGGTATGTTAATGGCAAAGGCAGCGCAGGAGAAACTGGACCCAGGAGGAGTGTCCGGGGCTTGACTCGTGCTGCATGGGGAGGTCGGTGGGAGTGAAGGTGCCTCACTTGACACTGTCATGCTCGGGGTGTTAAAAATGGGCTGTGCTGAATGCTGCAACTCTGAGCAAAGCTGTGTTATTGATCCAGTGGGTGCAGACCAGACTTGTACTGCAGGAGGGTTCATTGGCAAAGCCCAGCGTGGGGTGGGATGTTCTCCCAGCATGGTGAAGCCCACGCTCCTGGGCAGAGCCTATCTCAGCTCACCTTCCTCCTCATGAATGCTTTTGATCAGGCCAGAGGCACCGAGAGACATTTGAAGCAAAGAGGGGAAAGCCGCTTTTCGCCTTTAAGGCTGGGACTAAAATCCAGAGTGGTGGTAGGTGATGGGAGCCCATGGGCTTACATGCAAAGCCGATACCTCCTCCTCTTGCAGCTCATCAGTAGAGATTCCATGGCAATGTGAGCACGTGCTGTGCTGCTGCTTCAGGTTGATGTGTGCAATTGTCATTGTTCTGCCTGGGGGTTGGAGAGACAGCAGCTTGATTTCAGTCACTATGAAACCTCAGGAGTTAGCTTGGAGACTCTTCTATCAAAATGGCTGTGTCCTGCAGGTGCTGATGCCTGTGTGTTCCTGGTGGGAGCCAACAGATGCAGATGTAAGCCGTTGCTTGAGGGACTGGGGAGAACACAGCGTGCATCAGCCAGAACAGGAGTATTGGCTTGTGCTGCTTCAAAAATGGCATGTTTGAAACATGTTTGGTGGAATCCTGGGATTTGGGGAGTGGGGGGAGATGCGGTTTTAGGACCCAGCACAAAAGGTGGAGATGTTTGTCATGCCTCATCTTAGTGTGAGGAGGTTTCCTTCTTGTGTGCAGGGAGATGTATAGCTGGGAACCTCTGGATGCGAGTCCTCAAAGGGCAGCGCTGCACTCGTCCCTACTCTCCAGCCACACTGCATGGGGCATGCATGGTAACACCCTCCTCTTGCGCACCAACCCAGATTACCCACCCAGATCTTGTGATTTGGCTTATTTCTTGCTTGCTTTCCTCCTGTAGTCTCCCCATGAGGCATTGGACAGAGCTGGGTCTGTGTCTGGAAACCAGCAAGATCTCTCTTGGCAATTTGAGCAAAACCTACAAGAGGAGGAGATGAGAGCCAAGTGGGCAGCTTCCTAAACATGCAGCCTGCAGGGGCAAGGATTGTGAAAATCATGCTAAAATAGGTCTTTAATATTACATAGAGAGAAAGAAGATGCCTCCTCTTGCCCGAGGGATAAATAGATCTGAAACTCCTCTTAGACTTTGCTGCTTATCGCATCTGAAATACGTGTGTCGCCCTGGAATTGAGCCTCTCCAGGAGCCATGGATCCCCGGCTACAACATGTGTGTAAACCACTCCTGCTTGTGTAGTGTATGTGTGGTGTACTGACAGGTCTCCAAACACAGCGCCTCAGGAATGATGTGCTGCGTTTCCCCCAGATCATAGCTGTCTGCACCCCGTGGTCTGGACAGGGGGATGAGAGGTAACGCTTCTCAGCATGCCACCAAGGCGAGTGTGCCCTGGTGCTTCAAAGCGGTGCTCCCTTAGTGCTGTCTCTCCTCCAGGACTTGTGTAGGTAGCTCAGGAGATGCACCCCACTTTGCCGGAACCTTGTGTCATCTCCTTCCCTCCCACCTCTTCTCCAAGCAAATGTTGTAGGTACAAGCACTGGGCACACAGCTTGGCTTCTCATGCCTTGGAGATGAATCCACAAGGACCAAATGTTGTTTGTAGCCTCAGGCTATTGGGTTTCTTGTGCAGAAGAACTGCTTAGAAAATGATCCAGCTCCAACTGCCGTTTGTAGGTAGACTGATGCGATGAGAGAAGGATTTTTTCTTATCTGCAGACTTCTGTGCTGAAGCTGTTCTCGCATCACAGCGATGCTCTTTACCATGGGTGAAGTATGGAAGAACATCAAGAGAAAACTCTGCCAGAATACAGCCATCCTGAGATTTGCTGGTGCCTTATCTGAACTTGGGTAAGCCTCAAACTCCTGGATGTTGGCTCTTGGAGAGAGGACGAGGATCGCTGCTTTGTCTTGGGAGCACCATGAATGTGGTGGTTGGTGATTTGGGGCCCAGCATGGGGGGGAACTGGGTGTCAGCAGCACTTGGGTGCTGAGGGAGTGTCATGGGGAGTGATGTGGGTGCCTTGTGGTACTGATGGAAGGATGTAGGAAGGAGGAGGGCAGTGGAAGGGATGAAGGATTTTCCCACTTGGAAAATATTGGTGTGGTTAGGAACAATTTCATTCCAGGAAGCTGTGGCCAACATCTTTCTTAAATGTTCCTATCCTTGATTCAGCTTATTCCTCCTGCTGTCACCCTCTGCATCACCCTGCATAATTCTTTTATTTCCTTTTGATGTTTTCACCCCCCATATTTGTAGATTACAATGATGTCCCCATGTAGCTGTTGCTTAACTAAGTTGTCCATATTTAGCTCCTTAATCTCCTCTTCCAAGCTAGTCCCTTCAGCCTTGTTATTTTTGTTTCTCTTCTCTGAACTTCCTCCAATTTGCCTGTGTCCTTTCAAGTAGTGAGATGTCCAGAGCTCAGTGCAGCCTCTGCTCTCCTGAGAAGAGCCATCAGGAAAAAAATAGGAAATTCCCCCTTCTCCCATACTGTGTCCCAGGTGACTCTGGGTTGGGAGAGGCAAGGAGCTTTTTGTGGACAAAATGCTGTTTGTCGCTCCTGGCTCTGGCTCAGGGTCTCCTTTGCAAGCTGGTCTCACTGCATTGGTTCCCGCTAGCTATGGGAAATAGAATAAATGTAGCCGAGCCAGCTTGGTGACACTTGCTTTTCACCTCTGGGCCATCTCAGTGTTGAGAGGAACCCCAGGTGACGTTGTATGGACAAAGACCGAGAGGGTAGATTTAGCTTTGAAATAAATTTTTTATGATGAGGGCGCTGAGGCGCTGGCACAGGGTGCCCAGAGAAGCTGTGGCTGCTCCGTCCCTGGCAGTGTTCAAGGCCAGGCTGGAGCAAGCTGCTCTAGTGTGAGGTGTCCCTGCCCATGGCAGGGGTTGGAACTGGGTGAGCTTTAAGGTCCCTTCCAGTCCAAACTAGTGTGTGATGCTAAGAGATCATCATGGAGATAATCCCCTTCTGGATCATTGGAAGGACCACCATGGAGTAACGCTCACTGATTTATGTATGTCTGTAACTCTCTATCCCCACGGCTTTTCTTGCATAGTGACTCCAAGTGTGACTGATGCTGTTAGATCCATTTGCCGCCCTTGGATGCTGGAAGATGCAAACGATGCTGTAGTTCTGGCTGTTACGGGAGGTACAACTGTCCCCATGCCACATTTACAGCTTGGCTGATGAAAACAGCTTCAAGTCAAGCCCATCTTTCACCTAGAAGGTCCTTCCTAGGTCCTTCTGTGAAAACACAGGGCCCAGGGCCTTTTTTCACATCATCTCTTGTGCTTTACCAGGTGTAAAAGTTGGTTTCTTAGTGGTGTAATAAAACTGCGTCTGTGCATGTTGGTTGTGTTGCCCGTTATGGGTACTTTGTCTCGGCAGCAACAGATGAGTGGTTGCAGTGGCTTGTGGGCTGGGCTTTGTCCCTTCTCAGCTGGGAATGGGTGCTAACAGTGCAGTTGCTCTGGATACTGGGATGGATGGGGAGAAAGGTGGTCCCTGTGTGCTCAGAAGCAGAGCAGCCCATCCTAGCTGAGGTAGTGTGAGCCCAGCTCATTTCTACTGCAAGTCTTGGATCCATCTACTCCCTTCTGCTAGAGTCCAGTTTTACACTGAGATTGTTAGTAAATCCTGAGCTGTCTCTTCTGTGGTTAACTTCTGTAATGCAGCTTTCCAAAGATAAGAACTTTGTGCAAAACATTGTGCATGGATGGACATGATTAATGAAATTATTAAACTCTGAAAGCTCCAAGGCTTCACATAGTTGTGTGTTCTTGTGTGGCCTTGCCCTGCTGCTATTGCTGTGGGCTCGGCAGCCGCAGCCTCCAGGTAGTGGAGGTTTAGAATTGCAAGAGAGAGGTGGAGAAAAATTAGGTGGAAAAAATGAAGAAATAGTTGAGCAGACAGGAGGAGCTGACCTTTAAGATCGTCAAGTCCAGCCTTTACCCCAGGACTGCCAAGTGCACCACTAAACCATGGCACTATGTGGTAGAGGAATTGGGTATCCTCTAAGAAGAATCTGGACCTGAGTGTTTGCACAGGGACCTCTAATTGCAATGGAACCTGCTGTCTAGGGCTCATACCTGGCATGGGCATGGTAATGCTTGCAGTAGGAACTTCAGTTCAAGCCTAATATCCTTCTCCCTAAAACCAGAGATTAACTGCTTGCTTTATAGCCTCCTAGGAGTTACAGGTTTACCCACACTGAGTGCAGGACAGACCTGTTAATTTGCCTAAATGTTGGTCAGGCTCTGTCATATATTCCTCATCCCTAGAGCTGCTTGGGGGGTGGTCATTACCAGGTGAACCTGTGGTCCTGGTGCTCAGGATCCCAGTGTAGGATGAGACAGACCCCATAGGTCTTGTTGTCCACTGGGGAGTTGGCAGGGTTAAAGCAACTTGCCACAAAGACGCTGCTGTTTCACATGATTTCCTTCACGTCTCAGCGGATTGCTGTTTTAAGGTTGTCTCTAGCTTGGTTGTTCACAGCCTCTGTGTCCTGGTTTTATGTAGCCAGTGGTTATCAGCAGGCTTTTAACAGTGGCTGGAGCTGCATCACACGCAGCAAGTGGTTTGTGAAAGGCCTTTTGGATTTATATTCTCCTTCTGGCAGATTGATGCTTCGAAGCGCTCATGAAACCTTTCATGTTGCTCCTTTGGCTGCTCTAATGTGCTGGCCAAGGAGTGCTGGTGTTAACGGTGGCTGTTTGAGTACTGCTTGGATTTAAGCAGGAATTTCACATGGTCCAAAGCAGAAAATGCATCTGCCTTGCTGTTGTTGTGTTGTTGGTCCTCTTGCTTCTGATCTGCCATGTGTGAAGGTCTTTTTAGTGGCAGCAGACCAGAAAAGGGGGATGGGGCTGGTTGCTTGGGAGTGGCTGGGAAATGGTAGCTGATGAATCCATTGTGAGCGGGGGGGTTCAGGGACTTGCAGAGCTGTCTTCTGCAAGAAAGTTGGGTGCAGCACTGGGACTATGCTGGGGAGCCAGTTCCTGGGGAACAGATCATGGCCACCAGCCCAGAAAGCAAGATCACATGAGTGCCCATGAAGGAAAGCATTGAACTGTTGGGCTGCACTGGTGGTTGAGAAGGTCCTCAGGAAATGCATCTGCTGTGTCTGCTTTCTGCTTGGGTAGAGGTGTGTGGGTATCTTGTTGGGTTTGGAGGAAAGAAAATAAATAAATGTAAGACTTTGCCCCATGGTGGTTGTTCCGCTCAGCATTCTGGCTTGAGGGACACATGGCTGGTGTCAGCTGGATGCAGAAGCCGTGCTTGGTGCGGTGCTGGCCATGTTGACAATAGCATGGGGGCTAGTAGTAGTAGTATTGGGGGCTGAATGTGAGACACTGGGTTCCCAGTGGTAAGTTGCTTGCTGTTGTTGGAGTTTTCCTGCTCAGGCAGCACTGCTGGAGGTGAGGATGACTCCAGTGGCCAGAAGCAGCCCCTCCATGGGACCAGAGAAGAAGGGACCAAAGGCTGTGTTGGTCAACACGAAGGATGCTTGCAACCATCTGTGGTCAGGCTCTGTCCTTCCAACCATGTCTGCCCTCCCTTGAGTCAGACAAATGCATCTCTGCATTGGATCTTTCCCCTTTTCATCACCAACCCAGCTGCTTCATGTTTTAATTCCATAAAGGAGGCAAGCATTGGTCTGAACCAATGCATAGAGGTCCCAGCTTGGATTTCCTTTTTCCATGTCTCTCACTTGTGTCAACTGTCCCCTTTTGTCACTGCTCTTTGCTACCTCTCTTCTACTGGAGACACCTTTCTCAGGGTATTTTTACCTTCTTGGAGAAGATTTGATAGTCTTGTATGTGGTTGGAGCAGGTGACTTGGTGCCAACATGTCTGTCTTGGATACTATTCCTGGCTTTATTGAAGATGCAGTAATATGCAAGACTCTGCCTCTGTGGCGCCTGCCTCCTCTTGATCTTGAAACACTGCAAGCGCTGAGATAAGACTGGTTGTGTTCACACAGGGATTTTATTCCCTTCTCTGCTGGGGAGAAGAAGCGGCTCATTGGAGGTCGTGCTGGGTGATATTTACATTTACCCAGCAGTGTGGCCAGGGTTGATACAACTGCTTGGATCCACCTGGGTGTTTGGATCAGTTCCTCATCGCTGGCATGGTGGGAGGTTGTACCTTGCACCCTGAAACACTCATTAACCATGACCAGGTCTGTTTTCAGCAGTGGGATGTGAGGTTCTTGCAGAAGTCCTTGTTCAGGCTTTGATTCTTGTGGCCTGCTTACGTGTGGCCAGGGCAGACTTCCCCAGCAGGGTCCTCCCCGTGTGTCCATGGTCTGTAGAAGTAACTGGCTGTTTACTTAAGCTGGTATCTTTCCAGGGAAGGTAACCTTTGTTCTAAAACAGATCCTGGGTTTACATCTTGATGTCAGCAACCTCATCCTCCGGTGAGAGAGAGGGAAGAGCAATGGGCTACAGTGTTGGAATTGCTGCCCCAAACCATGCTCTTGACTCCATCCTTTACCTCCTGCTTGTGCTGCCATCATTTCCCGGCATGTGGGGTTTTGTTGGAAGCTCTCATTGTCTGATTTCTTGCTGTGGTCCAGAAAAATCCAGGCAGCAATCAGTCAGGGTTCATGGATACATGTGCTATTCGGGGAGGGTGTCTTCTGGAGCCTCCTCCACACTTCCTGGGGTTATGTGCCTCCAGTGTATTGGGATGTTGTTCCTGGGGGATGGGACTGGGAGCTGTGGGTGAGTCTGTTGGAGAATACTGAGTGATGTTTACAGGTAGCTTTGAGACTGAATCACTGGCATGGTGGGCACTGATGTGTCTTCAGCCACTGCATACCCAGCTTTTAGGGTCAGGCTGGAGAAGATTCTGGGTTCTCTTCAAAATCCTCGCTGACGTCATTGGTGATGGGAGAGAGACACCTCGGGTGCTGCAGTTCTGATGTTTGAAGATGCCCACCAAAGATGTTCGTCACTGGATGGATCTGCTCACTAATTATCTTCAAGGAGCTTGAAATTCATGTTACCAGGTCCTGGTCTGAGAAAGCAAAGCTGTTGAGGATGTGGTGACAGAGCAGGACAAGAGTTCCCAGGACATCAAAGCTCCCAAACGTTGGACTGAGCCACGCAGTAGTGTGGGAGGTTTTGGCTGCAGCCTTGAGCAATGCAAGTCCTGGGTTCAGCTGTAACAGTTATTTTTCTCTTTCTTAGTAGCTAGTGCAGTGCTGTGTTTTCTACTGTGATGGAACAGTTTGGGTCCCTGTTTTGACTCCTGGCACAGGGCAGCTAAGAGTTTGTGACCAGTATTGAGGCTCCCCCTTGCTTTTATTGTCTCTCCATCTGCGGGAGTTGAAGGACCCTTCTAGATAAGAAAAATGGGCCACTGTGCTGTGTCACTTGTTGATGCGGACATACACTGGAAGCCAAGCACCATCTCAGATGCATCAGTGGTCTCAATGCTGACCACTGCAAGGTCCTTGCTGACAAGGAGGGTGTAGCTCTGTGGGTGCCCTACACCATGGCGTTGTTCACACTCTCTCTGTCCTTGCAGATGCACCACAGATATCTGTGCTGGTTGTTCTCTGGGTTTTTGGCATCCCTGTTGGCTTTTATTGCTCAAAAAATTCACTTTTCTTGCCTGATTGACTTTGATTATTGGGAGCAAAGCAAATAAACGGAAGTGGGTGTTCTGAGTGGTTTGGGAGTTTGGCATCAATATTAATATGGTGTGTTTTTTTTTGCTGTGCCCTCTTCTCTTTCTCCTGTTAGCTTATTGCTGCTGTGGAGTCTCTTAATGGTGACTTATGCTAACGAAGCTGCTCTGGCACCGCTCTAAGATGGCAGGAGCTGCTTTGTGTGCATCTCTCCATGCTGGCACTGATTGCTGTGCTTCCCTGCACATGGGACCCTGTCCCACCTTGGAGTGCAGGTTATGTCAAGGGGTAGATTTTAATCATCCACTCAGAGTGCAATCCCCCTGGACTGGCATCACCTGGGTGCTGGTGGATTTGCTTTTCCCCCATCGAGCAGCGCTTGTGCTGGCTGCCGCCGCTGCCTGGGCTTGGCTCCGTTCCACTTCTGTCTTCGGCGGTGGTGAAAGCACATTCCTCGTGATGGGAGAGACTCTGCAAGGAACACAAAGGGCTTTCATTAGGGGAGGCAGTGGCAGGCAGATGCGGACGGCCAGTGCCGGTACGGGGAAGCTTCACCCCTTGTAACTCTTGCAGAGAGGTTGCTGGAGGCAAACCAAGTTCTCTCCAGCAGTGAACATGTAGCAGCCGCATTTGCTCTCGCCAGCATTTTATCTTAGAGCCTACCTGGCAAGGGAAGAGAAAGGAATTTTTCTGCAGAGGGGATTTAGGGCCCAGCAGTGTTAAGTGCTTTGCCTGCGGGGTGGTGTGCGTTGGAGCTGAAAGCCAGGAGGGTGCAGGGCTTGCTTTGGGGAGCTGGAGATCGCAGCCCAGCCTTGCTAGCTGGAGGAGATGTGAGAGCGGCTGCTCGAGGGTATGAATGCTGCCCAGCGCCCCAGTGCCCACACCTCCCTTGGCTGCTAGCCTGGCAGAAGGAGCTGGGTGCCTGTTCTTGGTGAGGCCCAGGCTGCCTCAGCTCCGCCCCCAGCCCTTCTGCAGCCACCAGTGGGTGAATCTCCTGACCTTGCTCGATAAAGCAGGAGGATGAAAAGCCATGGCACTGGGAGATAAGACGCATGCAGGGAGGGATGAATTCAGGGATTGATGCATTTGTTTCTTCCTCCAGTGTGGCTTTCAGCTCTTTTTGGATGTGTCCCTGTGAAGCAGCTCTGTTCTGCCCTCACCTTGGAAAGCCACCCTGGCCCTTTTATATTGTTCGTGAGCTTCAGGTAAGGGAGCAGGAGCTGCCTGGTGTCCCCATGGCTTTTGAACGAGGCTCTGTTTGTGCCAGTGCAGAGTGAAATATGAAATCCTCTCAAGCCGCCTCGCTTATTAGCGAGATCTCAGCAAGCTGCTTATTATGCACCATGGCATAATGCAGATTAGGAATGTGACCAGGCGATAATTAGCAGAGCTGGAACTGTAATTAAACACTCCTGTGCTGCGCTGGGCTTTCTGTTGCAAAGTGGGAGGAAGCTGAATGGCTTCAAACCCGCAGGTCCTCGGAGCTGCTGCTCCCGGGGCAAAAGGGAGCTCCCTGTCACTGCCGGGGCTCTGTATGCCCCACCAGCGCCAGGCAGCCCTGCTACTTCCCCTTTGGCTATTTCATTGCCGGAGCCTTGCTTTTGGTTTGCAGAAGGTAGTGTTGATGAACAATTTGTTTTCTTTAGCCCCTTCAGAAGAGTGTCACCGGAGCTTATCATCTTGCTGAAGGATGGAGGCAGGTGAGCTAGAGAGGGAGCAGATGATTCTGGCAGCTTATCAGGAGCATGATGCCAGTTCAGGATGGGAGTCTGATTGTTTGGTGGCTGTCGGCACCATTGGCCAAGGAGAGCCAGCAGCGAAGTTGAATGTGGTTGTGGACTGGTGTCTGTGTCCACGCTTGGTCACCAGCAAGCTTGGCCTCTCCAGGGTTATAATAATCTCTCCTCAGCAGGGACTTAAGAGGACATCTCTTGCTGTAGTGCTGGATGCTCTGGAGGGATCTTCCCCTGCTTGAAACCAAAACCCTGGTCACACTTGCTGATGATTTGGTTAGTTTCCTCAGTCTGCTTTTCTTCTGAGATTCCTCAGTGTCTTAACAAGATCATAAACCATAAAGAGAGGAGGTCTGAGCAGTGGAAGAGCAGCTAGCCCCAGAACTGTTGCACATCCTCATGAGCCATGGTGAGGGGATGACTGCCTGCAGCTGGCTTGGCTGATGAACCCTGAAGGACAGGAAGGTCTCCACCCTACCCTTCCCTTGGCCAGCAGCAAAATCAGCCCATCAGCCATCCTTCTCCCAATACTGCTGCAATCTGCTAGCATGGCAGCGTGGCCAAGGACTTTGGCTTGTCAGCAGCAGGGTGACTTGGCATGTTGGCTTGTTGGCTTTCCAAGTCCAGCTCTGGCCGTGAGATGTGATTTCCATGCTCAAGAAGGGCTCGATGACTGGTGCACTGGCCTTCGTGGTCGGCCAGATTAGGCTCTGAATTGGATATTTATGCAGAGAAGAGGGATGTGATCTGAACATCTGCATCTTCAGGTGGTCCCAGATTGGAGCTGGGAGGAGGAGGATGTTGGTTCTGATGGGTGCTGGAGGGAGGCTGCTCCTTGTTGGTCCTGTCCTGCCAGATTTTTTTTTCTAATGAGCTATCAGGTCCAAAGTCATTGACTGTGTTAACATCTGAGCAGTAGCCAGAGGCATCCTCACTGGGGATGATTACTCTGGCAAAAGCCATCGGGGAAGGAACTTGGCACAAACTCTTTGAAGCAGGAAAGCAGATATCTCCTGCAGAGAGACTTCTGGGTGTGATCTGTGTGACTACAAAGTGCCTGCTCTTTAGGGTTATGTGTATATGGGCATGCCAGGATGGGAGAAACCTGTGAAATCCTTGTCCTGTGATGGGGTGTGGGACTTGAACTGCCTCTTGGCACAGGCATTGGGAAGGTGGCAGCCTGGGCTTGAGGTTCTCCAGGAATGTAGGCGCCTGTTGATACTTGTTCTCCTTCCCATATTCCCAGAGGTGACTGGCATGTTTCTCCTTCCCCACAGATGGAGTCTCCGGTCTCCACGCCTGCGGTGCTGCCCTTGCACCTCCTTGTCCCTGTTGTCAGCAATGACATCTCATCGCCTTGTGAGCAGATCATGGTACGCACGCGCTCGGTGGGAGTGAACACCTGTGATGTGGCCCTGGCCACTGAACCTGAGTGCCTGGGGCCCTGCGAGCCCGGGACCAGTGTCAACCTGGAGGGCATTGTCTGGCAAGAGACAGAGGACGGTAAGTGTCACCGGAGAGCTTTTTGCTCTCCTACAATATCATTATGGAGTTATGGCAATCCCTTCCTTCCTGTGTCCCTGCTCTGTTGCTTGTTGGCATGGCCTGGGCTCTCCCCCCACCGTCTGGGTGGCCAGGACAGAGGAGTTGTGTGGGAGCAACCCTTAATCTGTCCAGCAAAGGGAGTAATGGGCCAAAATTTATGTCAGACCAATGCATTGTGTTACCCCCTTGCCTAGAGAGTGGGTGAAAGAACTAAGCTGCCATTTCTCTGCCTTCCTACGAGAGCTGACTTGTTCTGGAGGTGCCAGCGGAGGGGCCATGCCATCCTGCACGGGAATTCATCGGAGTTGACTTTGGTTCTGCTTGGCAACCCACAGGTCTGTCACAAACCCGCTCAAACCCCGGGAGGCAGCAGCAGTCTCCCGCTGGATTAAAACACCCCAGCGGAGCTCTCAAATGGACTCAGCAGGAGATCAGGCTCTCGCCTCTCATGCCAAGCCAATCCAATCTTGTTTTCCTCTGGAGCTCGTCTCATCTGTGCACAGCTTGCTCTGTTCTCTCAGGGCCTTTGATGGGGTTTTGTTGCTGTTGGGGCTCTGCCAAGTAACGCAGGGATGAATAGGTGGCTCAGTGGACCACGGTGAGTGCTGGAACCTGGCCTTCCCCCCGGTCTTGTTGGGATGCTGGAAGTTTCTGCTTTGAGAGGCTTGGGGGAAGCTCCTCATATTTGTGCCTGACTTCAGCTTGGGCTGGAAGCAGAAAGAGAGCCCAGAAGCACAAAGGTGAGGAAGCAGTGGTGTGGAAGTTCATCTCAATTGGATATCCAAGAGCTGCTCTTGAACATCTGCTCTTACTCTTCCATTGCTGTGGCGTGCAGAGGATGAAGCTGTTGTTGGCCTTTACTCGCTGGCTGCTCCTCACTGCAACTGTCTTTGTTATCTCTGATGGAAGCTGAACTGAAACCTGCATTCCCAGGAGCTGCTACCAGAGGGATTCCCTTCTTGCCACTTGCTCTGGGAAGCTGGGGATGGGGCCAGTTTGCCTTTCTTCTCTCCCCACTGGGAAATTGGTTTTGAAATGGTGGATGGTGCAGGGACAAGTGCTGTGATGGCCCTTGATGTGGGGGTGGTGAGTACTGAAGTCATTCCCATTAGGAAAAGCATCATGACCTGAGCTATCTAGGAAGAGGGGAGTGTATGGATCATGCTGGAGTGGGCTGGGATGTGCTAGCTTGGAATGGGGACCTCCACACTCCTCTGCCCTCTCTGCCTCACTGTCCATTCTGTATGGAAAAACTTGTCTGGAATGAGGCAGCTGGGAGCTGTTAAATGTTGGGTTTTCTCTGCTGCTTCAAGGCAGAAGGATGCCATACGTTGTAAAATTTGGCCCGAGGGTCCTCATCTTTGAGCTCTGCTTGCTGACAAGGAAGCAAAAGCAGGAGTGTTCAGAAGCCCTGCTCTGCGCACCCCAGGATGGGAGTGTCTCCAGGGGGGATATACTTGGAGGAAACCTGCAGGAGGTCTGCTGAGCTGTCAGCACCCGGGCTCTGCTTGTTCTGTGTATGCAGAGCCTGATGGCTTTACAGGATGCAGTACCTTCAGCTAGGGAAACTGAGGCACATCTGGGCTGAGTACTGGGGCATCAGCACCTTCAGCTTCTGGGCTGCATTCAAAGGTGTGAGGGGGCTCCATTCCTGGCATTGTTTAAGGCCAGGTGGGACAGAACCTTGGGTGATGTGGTCTCATGTGAGATGTCTCCACCCATGGTGGGGGGTTGGAGCTGGATGATCTTAAGGTCCTTTCCAACCCAAGCTATTCTGTGATTCTGCAAGAGGCTCGTGGTGGACAGAGAAGATCACATGGCTGTGCAAGAAGGGATGAACACAGCATCCCTGAGGCAGAGAGCACAGAAACATCCTCTCCACCCACTGCCAGTTCCTGGTTGAGAGGCAATTACATGGGAGCTGTTCTGTTTTCTCCTCTCTTTTCTCCTGCATCTCACCCCATAGTGAAGCTCTGTGGCCCATCTGCTTCTCTGTCGGCTTTACCCCTCGCTCCCACAGACACTGTTCTGGAGCACGCCCTGGAGGCTCCCTGCCCTTTCCCACAGTCCGCCTATTCTTAGTCTGCTGTAATTCATGCAAAGATCCTTCTCTGACAGCTGCTGCTTGGTTGCCACCTTTGGGAACAATGACTTTCATGGCCAGCCCTTCAGGAGACAAACTCTGGTACTGCCTTTTGTCACTTCTGGTCTGCTGTGAGCACTGGCTTTTGTTGTAGTGGCATTTCCTGTCCTTGAGTGAAAAGTCAGGGTGAAACCATCCTGTTTTCCTGCCTGGCATCTCTCTCTTGCCTTTCTGTTTTTAATGGTGGGGGTAAAGGGCGATGCCAAGGAGATGCTGGACCTGCCTGTCCAAGGCTGGAGCTTGTGAAATGTATAGAGATGCAGCAAGCATCTCCCGAAGGATACAGGAGGAGAGAGCTACACCAATGGCATGTCTATGAAGCCAAATGAGGTGCCTTCAGCACATGTGAGCACAGTGGTGTACCTGGAGACTATCCCAGAGATTTCCAGGGAGATCCATCTCTCACCGTGCTGCTTGTGATGCTGCAGCCTTGCTGGACTGCTCAGGAAGAACCCGGAGCATTAGGAGCAGCTCTTGGCTTGCACCAAGCATCCTTTCCAGTGCTGGAGAGGAGCTTGATGGCTCAACTGCTTTCTCCCCAGGGGCGACATCCCTGAATCCACTGGAGTACGCTGGCAAAGGTTATTTGGACTCAGGCAGTTGCTATTCACTAGATTGTGTGCCCCGAAGAAGTCCATGGTTTGTTCAAGTCGTGGTTTGTCTTCCTGTCTTGAAGGCCTCTGGAAGGGATTGGGGAGAGGAAGGCAATGTAGTTCTTTGACCAGAGCTCCCTATCGGTAGAAAATGGCTTTTGTGTTAGCCATGGGGCTGAAAAATTCAGGAGAAAGGCTGCTAAAGCTTTGACTTTAGGAGCCCTTAGGCAGGTTTAGGCAACGCTGGAGCGACCTTGGAAGGGCAAGCTGGGGCTGACCCATCTGAGATAGGAGCATGAAGCTCTGAGGGGCTCCATGATGTCCCTCCTGCCCTGAACACCAGTGTTGTCCTCTCCCCCAGTAGAAAGCATGCTGTAAGATTGTGATTGCCACCAAATGCATCCTGTTGGGCTCCTACCACCAAATATCTCTGGGCTTTTGGTGTGGCTCTACCACTGCTCCAGGTTGGTTTTGGGCCATGGTGTGTGGCACGGGTTGTACACTCTGTCTGGCAGCTGTGCTGGTGACACTGTCCCTTTGCCAAGCCCATCTTGTGCGGGGATGTGTGTTATGGAAACCTTTGGTGAGGAGCAGCTGTCTCAGCAGTTCCCCTCATTCTGTTGGGTGTGATTTCCTTCTGCAGGAACTATGAACTGGTCTGATGACACAGGAAAGGATTGCTCTGTTCCTGCCTCATTAGCTGCTGGGTCTCCTCCATCCCCCTCAGTGGAGCTGGTGTCACCTGCCTCAGAGCACATTATCTCCTCACCTCTGCATGTGGTGAATGGAGCAGGTCCCAGCACCACACTGGTGCTTTGTGCAGCTGAAACAAGCTGTCATCTGACACACAAAACCTTCCAGCAGCAAGGATCATGGTGTAGCAGCGCCAAAAAAACAGCAACAACGCTCTGTATCCCTTCCTCCAGCTCCATGCTGGAACTGCGGCAGCAGGTCACCCATGGTGAGCTTTATGCACTCAAGGTTTGGATTGCCCTTCTGCAAAAATCTCTTGGGGATCTGATGGAGTATCCTTGGGGTCTGCAGGTGCCAGCATGAACATGTCTTTGCTTGGAGCAGAAGAGATGCAGTAGACTGGGAGAGGATGGGGAAGGATTGGAAGGTGAGAGCAAAGACTGGAAGGTTTTCCCATAACTGTGAGGAAGCTCGACCCCAAATTTGATAGCTTTGCAGGTTGAACATGCTGCCTGGCCATTACCCACAGCCTTCAGTTGCACCTGTGTTTGCTATTTTTCTCTGTGGAAGTTTTAAAAGCTGAATGTGCAAGATTGCACTACTTATGGGTAGGTTTAGGGCCTTCAAACCATCTCCTGCAGTCTGTTCCAGATTTAGCTGTGTGTGCTTGAACCCAGAAACAGAAGGTGAGTTTTTAAGGCTGATGCAGGAAGGGTGAGGAGTGGGAATATGGATTTCTGATTTGCTTTAATGGCCTTTCCCAAATTAATGAGGGGTTGTAAATTCCCTCCAAGGTGGCTGAACTGATGCAAAGCCTCCTAAAGCCGTACCAGCATGGCTGTGACCACTCTCATCTTCACATCGTCCAGCACCTCGCACTGGTGAGAGCATCCTCCAGCACCTCTCAGTGTCTCTGGCGCCATGGGGGTTGCTGGTGTTTTGGCCTCCTGCCTCGCACCCTCCTCCCGTTTCACCGGCAGGTGGGAGGCTGCAAACCCCGGAGCACAGTGCTGCGGGTGTGTTGGTGTAGAGCAGCGCAGCTTTATTATGTATCATTCCCCAGTGCTCCCCCGGCGCCACTGCTTCATGTCTAATATCTACTGGCTTGACAGTGTGGGGAGCTGGAGGAGAGCTAATGCACTGCTTATCGCTGCTGAAGCATCTGTCAGCTTTGGACGGAGGCTGTTTTATCAATAGGTGAGCAATATTCTGCTCCAGACAGGACTATTGCTCGCTTCCATCTCTGTAGCTGCCCCAGGTAATACCAGCTGGGACTCCTGCCTTAGCTACTGAGCCGTGGATTAAAGGACTTGTTCACAAGGAGGCTCTTGAGCTGCAAGCTGCTCTGCCATGCTTTCCTGGGAGCTAAATTGAGTTTGATTCCTCTGCCTCCCTTCTCCAGGAGTGTGAGGATGGACGTCTAGGGTGTTCACAAGGGCTTGGTGCTGTGGCTATGCTCTGCCCACCCTGCTAAGCCTTGAGAGGCACAAGGATTCCTAAAATCCTGGTGGTATCCTGGGGTGTGAATTGACAGAGCTGAACATGAGCAGCTTGTGCCCAGCAACCAAGAAGCCACCAGCATCCTGGCCTGTATCAGCACCAGTGTGGTAGCAGGGCCAGGACAGTGCTTGTCCCCTTGTACTGGGCACTGGTGAGGCTGCACCTTGAATCCTGTGAGCAGTTCTGGCCCCTCACTACAGGAGAGACATTGAGGTGCTGGACCGGGGCCAGAGAAGAGCAACAGAGCTGGTGCAGGGCCTGGAGCACAGTGTGATGAGGAACGGCTGAGGGACTTGGGGGGGTCAGTCTGGAGAAGAGAAAGCTCCCTACAACTGCCTGACAGGAGGATGGAGCCAGGAGGGGGCTGCGCTC
>WYDI02029643.1:0-15457 GCA_009867235.2 Psittacus erithacus | reverse complement strand
GCTCAGAAAGTCCTTGGTCAGAGTAAACATTACTGAGCAGTAACTAAAAACATTGGTGTTATCAGCGCTGTTCCCAGGCTGAAAGTCAAAAACATAGCACTGCACCAGCTACTAAGGAGGAGAAAAAATGACTGCTACTGCTGAACGCAGGACATATTGTTAAGTGAATAATGCAGAAAAAAAAAAAAGTTTCTGAAATATTTTGTTTAATCCAAATCTGGATTTCTCAGTGTGAAAATGGGCAGAACACCTCTACAAGCTTAACCTAATGCTTTTCAAAAAAAAGGTAGGAATTCCTCCTTTTTAACAGAGGTGTTAAATAGACTAGTTCAAAAAATAATAGACTAGTTCAAACAGCTATGTTTTGGTACTGAACTGTAACTGGGCTGTTTGGCTGACATGGCTACTTTAATGAAGCCATTAGCTTATTTTTGCTTAGCATACATTATAATAGTTCAGGTTTGACACATACGACTTAATGCCTCTAAATCTACAACAGCAACATAAATAGGCTATTTTCCTAAATGAGGTTTTCTTCGATCTTGGAGGATTTCAGGCTTTTTTCTTAGGGATGATTTGACACATGAAGAGGTGTATAAAGAGAAAAAGAACACAACAGCCAGGGCAGAAAAGGAATCTGCAATGTGAGCCAAAAAATGCTGGAACAATTGTTAGAGGTCTAAGTCCTGTCCTTGAGTGTTGCTAGTGTCCTGAAAGCAGCACAATTTACATATTTCTTTTCTTTGTTTATTGCAATCACAGAACTTCTTTAAAAACATTTAGACATTGGAAGCTCAGAGAAGATATGTTTACATAGCTAAAATTGTGAAAGGATAGGAATTTCACTGGTGTACAATGATCCAAGAGGTTTTATCCCTTGGGCAGGAAATACTAGTACTCTAATCAAGACAAATTATATTTACTAACATAGGCAGACACTAAAGGGAATATTTCTCAAATAAACAGTATAGCATGAAGTCACTCAGTGATACACTACACCATATAACATTTGGGCAATTTGGTATTTCAAAAGAAAGAAAGCAACGAGATTAAACACATTAGGACCAATTTTCATAGCAAGTTAAGCAGCAAAACTAGCCAAGTGGTTGCTAATGGAATTTATTCACACTAGCGATAGATTATAAACTTCTAAGCAAGAGTTTTTTAAACCTATTAGCCTTTTTCTTTTTTTTCCTGCAACTCCAGTGAAGCAGAAGTTGTGTACATTGGAAAATTAGAAATTAAAGAGAAAAAAAAAGAACACCTCATTGGTACTTTTGCTACTAAAACAATTTCCTAGAAAAGACAAAAGGCCAGACATACTTGGGCAGAAACTGAGATTCGTATTAGGTACTCTGTTAAACAAACGTGACTGAACTTAAATGGAAATCTTGGAAAATTATAACAGGACTCACCTTCAAGATAACACAACCTTTACCTCCTGTCCTAATCTTAGGATAAAGTTTTGATAATCTATGGAACTCCTAACCTTTCAAGTTGACGCAACTATTAACATACTTTATAACAGTAAGACTTTGTCACTTCTATACTTAGCCTACAAGCAAGTGTTTTGCATGTGAAAAACATAATTCCTCAGCCACTGGCTGAGGAACTGGCTCTTCTTGAGCACAAGAAACTCACCTGACCTCATATTCACGTATACCTTTGACTTGAAGAGCAACAAAAATAGTCACATTTATTTTACAATGCAGCTTGAAAATAACAGCATCAACATTAGTATTTACAAATAGTTTCTCCTGAAAGACCAACATGCACCACCAGATGCATCTTTAATGCCTGAGTTTTCCAGAGGATAACTTGGGTTTTGAAAAGCACAAAGTAAATCAACAGGCTTAAAGGCCAGAATAAAATTCATTAAAAAGTGGAGGAGAAATTTTCAGCCTACACTGCAGCACTGCTGAAAACTACAAGAGTGCTGGCATGAATCATAGTTGAATAAATTATGTAACACTGAAATAAAAATAAAAGCAGTGCTCATAGGTAATGACAGGAATATTATATGCTATATGCAAGATAGGAGAGGTAATCATGTGTTTCTTGCCAGTACATTCAAATGGTGTACTGGGCTCAAACTGGAGTTTTCCACAGTGGAAAGGATATAGACAAAACACAGTGACCAGTAGAGAGAAGCAGAAATTAAAATACACTTGGGAATGCAACTGTATTATTTCATTTACAGATCACCAAACTTCATTCTACAGTAAGTAAAGTTTGTCATAAAGTGGATAGCATCAATTGTTCTCAATGGCCACATGCACATTGTGGGTTTAGAAGGAGAGGAAAATGGAGGCCACAAAGGAAAGATCTCTATTTGAAGCAAGAAACACGAAAGTTATATACTGTGAACATGTTGACCTGTTATTACTGAATTACTTGAACAGGGCAGGTACTGATCTTGGTCTAACAAAAGAGCACAAGCTGTGCAGGATATGGAAATGAACCCACCACTGGACATTGCAAAGGGGGAAGAGGAGTAAGTAATGGGAAAAGGCTTCTTAAAGAAAACACCCCCTAGGTAAGTGAAAACATCAAACAAATATTTTAGCACAGTACTTTTTTGATATTTGCAAATGTTTGAGGAAAAAGTTATCCACCAGGAAATTTGCAGACAAATCTGATCTTCCTCAGTGTAGAGTGCTGAACTAGGAGACCTCATGAGGAGAAAGGAACCTTCCTTTCTCTTATTCTATAATTAGATACACCAAAAAAAAAAAAAAAAGTAATTTTTAAGAGTAAGTTACAGAATCTAAACCAGAGCTTTAACTGAGATTGATAAGAAAAGAGTAATGATGCTCCAGTCCTAATGAAACTTGCTGTAACATGGAGACCTTAATGAGGTTTTAGGTTGGTTTCTTTTCTTCTGAAACAAACTACTTCAGAGATAAGACAGTCAAGTACTAACTCTGGTTAACATACTTGCCTTTTTGTACAGCTTAAATTTTGCTTCTTACCTTGAACAAAAACTATCAGCTAAAGATTTTAAACCAAAAAAGAGCTAGTTTATTAGCTTAGTTTGGGCTTGCCGGAAGATTTAGGTTTCTTCCAAATAATTTCAAAGTACAGAAATATCAGAAGATGCCAAAACGATTGCATTTAAGTTGTTTCCCAGCAGGTGTGTTTTGCAGAAGCTGTCTCATGCTGTGCAGCATTTCAGAGCTACAACGATCAAATGCCATTACAATTATTACAGTAACACATTGCCTATAGCCATGACCCTGCCACTCCTGCAAAGTGCTGGCCAGTATTTCAGTAACCCTTGATAGCTTCCTGTCTAACCTTCTAATTTTTAAGGGTTCAGACGTCTGGAGAAGCACAGTGCTTTCTCCTGGCTACTAATCCATGCTATTTGCTTCAGATTCTAAGTGAACTACTTGCAGCTTCAACGCTTTAAAATATCTCTACAGTGTGAATCTGGATATAGTGCATTGCCTCATTTGGGTGACTGGAACCCTGGAGCCAGGGCTACAAGGGTGGGAGGGCAGAGCCCTGCCATAGAGCAGGCACTGCAGCAGCTACTAAGTAGGAGAAAAATGACTGCTACTGCTAAACCCAGGACACCTATGCAGGATCCCTAGGTGGTGCTGGTAAATTTGCTATCACTGTGTCTCATATCTTCCTGAAATAGTTCTCTTTTTTTTTTCCCCCATTCCAATAAATGGATGTATGGCACCCTTCCCACCAACCCCACCTCCTCCCTCCCTCAGTCTCCCAGAAGAACACTTCTGATATGATTTGACGAAGCTCTGAGAAGAATAATTATGTCAGGAATAATGCTACTGTTCGATCTACCTGAGAGTGCCTATTTTGAACAGTCTTGCGCAACTTTCAACAACTTACTAACAATGTGTTGGTTCCTCTGGGCGTTTGAAATAGTTTTCTAACACATCCTAACACAAAAATTTTAACAACTGCACATACCACTTGGCAGTTCTCTCACCTGTATCTTTTATCACATGAAGTATCAAGCACTGTGAGTTATTGTACTTATTTTATTCTGCAGCAGCTATTTTTAAATAGACCACTTTGAAGAAAGTTTCTGTGAGCATCTGTTTTCACACAGCTTTTACATATTTACTTGAACAAACTGTATGAGGTTTAGCACATATATTATACCTTTCCATTCCGGTTTTCTTTTCAGAAGAAAAAGTTATATGACAGAAAGCAATAGAACCCTGAAATACAGACATAGTAATTTTACCTAAATGTTTAGCTGATGTTTGTGTTTTAAAGATTTATGACTTCCATATTATCTCTCATTTCCAATTACTGCTGTGTGTGCAACTTGCAGGGTATGTGCTATGCTTTATCACTTCCATATGGTTCTGAGTTCAATTAATTAATCTGTAAGGTTTCCAATCAAAGTATTGGTGCTGGGAGTAACAAAGATTCAGTTATAGATTTTTAAGTATCTCCCACATTGCACTAATTCACATAACCTTTATGTACCACAGAGTGCCCTGCATGTGGAAGTGAAATGCTTGGTGGGGAAAAAGCATTTAGTAGTTCACAGCAAAATACATGTCATTAGAGATGCATTTACAATGGAATTTGACTTAATGGTGATGGAGGCCTAGAGACACTGTGTTAGTGCTTCATAGCAATAAGGTTGTAGCAAGCTTTTAGCACAATATAATTATTCACAAGGTTAAAATTATACACTAAGCAGCACGTTATGTTTTCAGTACATACTTACACAACTTGGCAAAACACAGCTCCTTCAACTTGCAAACATAATTTATAATAATTAGCATTATCTTCCAATTGTGCTGGTGCTAGAAGCTCCATAAGAAAAGGAGGTTAAACTATCCATGCACCACTATTGTACAATTAGTTTTATGTCTCCTTTCACAAAAGCTTAATATTAAATCCACAGATACTGTTGTTTATGAGAAATTCATAATGAATAAAAGCTAAGTATAATGTTGTTTTCAGTAAGAGACCATTTACAGATGAGGTTCTTACCAACTCTGTACAAAACCCTTTTAAATGACCATGTGGAACACCTCTGTCGGGCAATGAACATCAAAAATTATCATAAAGATTTTTGTCAGAGTTTACTTCGCATTAGCTAGAAATTTTCATTAAATGCTGTACATAAATTATCAGAAGTGGTTTTATGAGATCTCTCAACAAAGGCAAAAGATGAGAAAAGTGCAAGAACCAATGTTCTTGCACTTCTCTTTTTTTCAACTAGGGGCTTTTCCAGAGCCCATAAAAATAACTGTTTGTTATATTTCAAGATGGATTTTAATATGTATGGGAAACTACAAACTGACACCTACTGTCAATAAAGCAGCCTGTTTATCTAAATGATAGTCATGCCACCAGGATGCCTGTGCCATGTTTCCTTTACACATGCTGCCCTCCTGCTGAACTGAATATTTGAAAAGGTATCCCAGTGCACAGACAACTACTCCTTGGCCTCTCTGCTAAGATGATAAGCAAAGGTCGTCTTCTATTCTTCATCATAAGGATACCTTTCTACCCACAAATAGCTGGGTTGAGGAGTCAACCCAGACAGAACAGACAGGTAGAAATGCATGTCAGATGACAAATGGGATTTCCAACACAGGGTATAAAACCACATCAAAATATAATATTTTCTTTTAGCTTTGTGCAAAATGGCAGCCAGACAATTTTTGTATTTGAAAACAGTTGCATGAATTTGAATCAATCTAATTTTTTTAGCCTTTTCTTTTAATAATGTCTAATTCATCAGACCAACATGAAGGAAAAAACATGCTTTGTACTACAGACAGTTCTACTAGGTATCCAGAAATCAGATATCAATATCAGCAAAGTCAAATATTTTACTTTCATATGTTTCCAAGTAAAACATCCTTGCAGTGACAATTAAAAACTGAGAAAGAGATCTGTAAAGGCAAATCGATAATCTGCTATGATTGTTGCACGTATCTGAATTATACAGGGGTAACTGGGAGTAGCTAGAGAAAACTGTTGAGAATTAACAATTGACATAATTGGAAACCTCAATATTCATTATCTACATTTCAATACTACAGCCTTACTGCACCAAAAGTTACATATAGATGAACATGTACAGGGGCAGTACTGAATGCCTTAGGCAAGTTAGGAATTTGGAACACATCATTAAATCCCAATACTATTTTATTACAAGCAGTGACAGACGATGACCAAAAAAAAGAAACTCTGAGGAAAGACCCCTGAAGATGGCTGGTTATCAGACATATTAAACTAGCAAATTTTAAGGAATACCAAAATTTTGTCAAACTTTCTGGTATTTACTTTGCCAAAATTCATTCTTGTACAAGTTGCTCAGTTGCTAGTATATTCATACTAGCTGAAGACAAAAAAAATAAAAAATCTCATCTAGAAACAAAGTAAAACTGGGATAGATAATTTTTAGTCTTCTGGAAATTTGAAAATGGTAGCAAAATGGGAAGAAATCCCCAGCAGATCTTTTGCAATTTACAGACACATTTCTCCTTTCCACTACAACCTTAATAGAGCCTCCTGGGCCAAAACATGTAGAGGTCTCTGAATTTAAGTGACAAGGAGTAAAAGTGTTAGTTTGTTTTGAAAACCACATTTCAGAGAGGTGAATACCGAGAGCAGCCACTGAGGCTGCAATTCTACAGGCAGACCAAGCCTGCCTGACTGCTGGATTCCTCTGCAGTTCAGCCTTTGCACTCACTCACTCCTGGCCATATATTTTGGGTCTTCCCCTCTAAATCGATTACTGTCACTGATCACATTTTTCACCAAGCCATTTTAACATGCTAAGTCAGTAGGAAGCCCATCAAACCACCAGAAGCAAATAGTTTTCTCATAACATTTCGTTATGACAATAAATGCTGAATAGATGGCAATAAGGACTGGAATTGCTTCTAGGGATTTCCTCATCCCCGCCCACCCCATAGCAACAGGGACCAGAGGATACAGGCAGAAAGTGTACTTTTGAAAGCAGCTGCAGCTGGAGGCTTCTCAGGTATGAAGGCAACCTAGGAGCGAAATATTCTCCTTTGGTGTTACCCAGAGTATGAACTGTAAAAAGAAAACAGTCTGCTTTTACCAATTTTATTTCCTTAGTCAGCAACCAGGAACACCACAATGCACATTTAGATACAGCTACCATTGTTATTTGTAATAAAATACGTATTGTAGCAATACATTTTGAAGCACCAAAATGCTCCCACATCAAAAAGAAAAAACACTTTACCTTGATATATTGCTAGACAAAAGTGTATGGGTTTTAGCTTTATTACTGAAATACACAGACTAGTGAAGCAAACTGATGGAGTTTGTACTCTATACGTTAAATACATGAAGTATCAGTTTTGTTGTGGAAGACCAGAGAAAGAATAACACAACCATCTTAGCAACAATGGAAACATTTCTGGAAGAAGCGTTTGCCAAGTCAAATAGGAATTTTTTTCTCTATGCCATCGTTGGTATATTCATTGATCCTTTGTGTTGCTGTGTGTAGCAGGAGAAAAAGATTTCATATATTCAACTTCATACCTACTTGCCAGAAATCTTACAGAAACAACTAAGAGTACCACTGCATGACAGTCCTCAAAAGGCAAGTAAGATTAGTTTCAAAGGCACTTATCTTTCCCTGCTCTAGAACTCTTTATACTTCCTAGTCCGCAACATTGCGGCGCTTCTTTCCACAAACCAGCTGCCACTGAAAGGTAGGTGCGTAACCTGTTCTCACTTAAAGCCTACAGGGAAAAAGCAAGTTAGCTAAAAGTTTATGTTTATTTCAAGTGTTCAAAATGTATACTCCTATAGGATTAATTTATTGGTAGATATTTGTACAATTATTATTCTTATATCAAGATTTATTTCTGAGTGGCTATGGGGATATGAACTATTTTTTGTCAGCTATTGCATTTCACTCTTTTCTCCCCCTGTACTGTGATCACCATCAGCATTCACATACTAAAGTACAATTAATTAATCCAAATGAGAGCATGGCAAGCACTATGTAGTTTTTTAACTAATGCTTAAATAATTTTTAAATAAAATTTTTAAACAAGTTTTTTAAATATGCGTGCACATACAGATGCACACACACACACAGATCAATACCCATAAAATTTTAACAAAACCAGATGGACTTTTACACCAACCCACCACGCAGAGTAAAGCATTGTCCCTATTCAATGGCCTGGTCAACCTCTGGTTAAACAGTAAAGCTGGGATCAAGACAGTGCTAGCTGATGGTATGTCGATGGAGACACTTTATAATATGTAGCACTGTTATTTCAAATATTATTCTACCACAAGAATATATATTAAGGAAGCACAAAGAACTGAAATGTTGTGCATTTTGCTTAACACACTGAACATTGTACTTCAATAATTGCACTTCTTTTTCGAAGTCCTTTCCAACTCTCAGATCCCACTTCTCAGATCATGACTAAGTTGTCACAGCACTCCTACTATCAGTTAAATAGCCTTTTTCATATTATTTTGGATCAACCTAATATCCCAGTTCACAATAATACATGTGCAAACTCAATGGATGCCAATGCTTTAGGAGAATTTCTGAATTGAGACCAAAGTGATAGAATTAACATATTCATGTCACCTTCTGTTTTGCAAAATACAAACTATTTCAGAACTAATTACATGTGACTTAAAACAATGCGTCAAACGGTCAGAGAACATTAAATTACATGTAAAAGACAAAAGCTTATTTTTAGCACCTAATACAATTCTTCTCTTTACACGCAATATTTTAAGGAGCAGTTTGGCAAACTTCTACAAGCTATCCTACCTGAAACATTTCATAAAGGACCTTCCCACTGATTCGGAGAAAACTCCAGGAACAAACTTGCCAACGAAGTTTTCCAAGTTGACAAGCAGGCATTCTTTATTGCAGCGCCGGGAGACACGGGGGATAGCTCCTCCTAACGTGTGTCCCCGTACTGCTACACAAGCCATCCTTATAGAGCTACTGGGCATACATACATATTCATGAGGCTATGTATGGATTACATCATGTTCTAGAAAGTGTCCCGGCATGCGTACAAAAATATGGTAGTGGTCTCTGAGGGTTGCTAAACTTCTTCCAACATCTTCATCACTTCTGGCAGCCTTTGAAGAGTGCGCAGTAGAAGTTTATACAAACTTAATTGCTTCGTTAACACCACAGACATAACTACCATCCTGTCCCACTTATCAGTTGCTTTAACTGCAGCCCATCCTGGACACCTGCCATTCCCAGATACTCCTTATCCTTATGTCCTGTTCTTTTAGCCTGTTTGTCTTACACACATTCTGTACTAAGGTCATTAAGACCCAAAACTACATTGACTGCAACGGTTTATCTTATACAAGAATTCTCAGTATGTTCTCTAGCTGTACTCTATTTTTTTTCTGTGAATCATGCACCTCAGTAATTTTCCATTGCTACCATTACAAAGCCGTCACACTTAGCATTACTTAAAACTGATTCTAAAGGTTTATATTTCATTTAGTAGTTTTGTGCCCACCTTTGTTTCACACTCCAGCACCTCAATATCTCTCCTGTAGTGAGTGGCGCAGAACTGAACACAGGATTTGAGGTGCAGCCTCACCAGTGCTGAGTACAGGGGGAAGTGAAGACAAACACAGTAAACTACATTTGTACCTTTACTAGATTTGCATAGTTCTTCAGTTTTAATTATGAAAGCACCTCTAGACTTCAGCTGGATACTTCTCTCCTACCTCAGTACTGTGTGTGCCATCTTCTAATGGCCTGTCAAAGATAACAATGTCAGCAGACCACATTTCAGATATTGGTGGGTTAGATATTTATTGGTCTGGGAATAAATAAACTTCCATGAAACATTAGAGAATAGAACTGTTTGTCAAAAGGATGGGGTGGGCAGCAGGGGGTGAGGAAAACAGAGGTGGTGGGTTTCTGACCCAATTCTCTGTATTTCTTTAGTTTCCCCCATTCGTCACATTCACTTTTGCCTATTTCAAAACATTCAGCTTTTCAGTTTAAACAAAGGCGCAGTGCACAAATGCAAGTTTAAGAGACATCCTGATGCTTTTAAGCTACTAAAAATAGACTGTGTTTGCAGGCAGTTGATGCAGCCAGGATTTCCATGGAAACATTAATAAAGAAATCTTGAGACAATTAGAATAATTATAGAGCAGCGCTGGCGGGCAGACCTAGTACCTCTCCTCAGAGTCTGTCTCTTGATCATTCTTTGTTTTTTTAAGCACAGAAAAACAAAAGATAAGTTCTCGATTCTGCAATAGCTTATATTTACATTTCCAAGCTAAAGTTATAAATATGCTTATAGCAATAGTAGCATTGAGTCAACTAAAAATGAAAAAAATTAAGGTTGAAATTAAAGGAAGTTTCTTAAAAGAAAGAACCAGTTTAAAACATTTCTATGGGTTTTTTTTTTCTTGTTTCTTAGAGGTTGGTGCTTCCTGATATCTAGCCATATTTTATTTCATTTTATTACATTTTAATTTCTTTATGAAGTTACAGTATTCTTGGTGTGAGATCATACTGGTCCATGTATTACGGAATATCAAAGCTAAGCCAAGACCCATGAACATTTGCACACATATTCTCAAAATTAAAGATAGAGAGTTCTAAAATGGCCATTTGTTTATGTCTTTTTATGGTTAGGCTGTGGTTTGGACACGGTCCAAACACAGTTGAGATTCAAATAATTGTGTCCAAATAGTTTGGGATTCAGTGCTGCATCTGAACGTTTCACTCCCGTCTGATTCCTCTCTTTCAGTTCTCATCCAGATTTACTTTTAAACAGTCTTCATAAAAAGTCTGTGACCCTGCAAACACTATGCTGACTTGTGAACCCATATTTTGATGAATGTCCAGGTGTTGCCAGGATGTAGCAGACTTCAAGGGTAGTCTTTCCTGATGACAGGTTCATTAGTCCTGTTTTTCTCGGTCCTGGTGTTCTCAGTCCTGTTTTTCTTAGTCTACCTACACAAGGCCAAAGCCTCTCTGGCTACCAGTTCTCATCGTAAATCAGTGTTATTTCTCAGGTCTCCTGACCCTTGAAGAAATCCTTGTATCTGTTCAGGCTCTTTGATAGTAATGCAAGTTTCAAATTCTTAACTAAACCCCATGGAGCTTTAACTGAATACCTGTGGAGTTTGACTATATGGCTTATGGAGCTTGAGTGGTGCTTGTCATACATACTTTGTTAATGATTGGTGTGAAATTCTCTTGCATTACAATCCTTGTTTATCAGCTGCTGTGTGGTTTATCAGTGCATGCTTCCTTCAAGTTCCTGCCGCTGCAGGAAGTATAATAGAGCCTGGCCACAGTGTCTTCATGCTGCTCCACTCTCTGTTCAGTTTATGCTGGCATATGCTAAGGTTTCCTAGGGAACTACGATAGGGTAGATTCTGTGCATTCCAACTGCATTCTATCCTGGAAGTCACAGCTGCATTTTATCCTAAAATATCCTTAATATTGTAATATTGAGGATCTGGGGGGATGAGTGGTGGTGTCTAATTTCTCCCATTATTCCACATGCTTTTTGCTAGTTAGTCATTTTGAATATAAGTATACTTTCAGTTGTTTAATGTTATGAATAAGTAAAACTTACAGGTTGAGAAAAATAGTTGACGATTCTTTCAGATTGTTGAGAATGTTGGAGAAGTCTAATAGAAATAGCCAGACTTGTACTGGCCTAAGTATCAATGAAGAGTATCTGAATGGGGATTGCAAGACCAAGTCTTACAGTTTTATCCCTTATTAAAGTTTTATAAAAGAATCCTCAAAGGTTAAACAGAGGCCTTGCTCTTCCAGTACATGGTTGGATCGTTTGGATTTCAGAATGTTGGAGGGATTTTAGAACATCCAAAGGAAAAAAAGTTCTTTGTGTTTGCTCGAAAAAGGGGAAAAGAGGGTAAACAAAACTTGTAATAGTAAACAATGGCATGCATATGGCAGACACGTACTGGCTTAATCCAGCAGAGGGAGTAGCCGACCAACGTTGGGGTTGGCTTTGGGAAACCTGTCCACAGGAAAATTCGCGCTGAAAGCCATTTAACTGCCTGTAAAGTGTTTAAAATGATATTATATTTCTTTAATTACAATGATAAGTGATGGATTTATAGTATTTGCTTAGTATAATCAGCCATCAAGATATACATTGCAAATTACATTTTTGTTAAGAAGACTGAAGAAATGTTAAGTTTGGAATCAGTGTGTTGATTAGTGTTTGAATTATTCAAGGTGTCTGAACAAGAGACAGTTGCCTTTCATTATGCCTGTGCATAAGTAAAAATTCTTTTATATTTACTGTTCATATTGATCTTAACTTAGAATCATAGAATCATGTAATGGTTTGGGCTGAAAAGAGCATTCAAATGTCATCTAGTCCAACCCCTCCCGTGGGCAGGGACATCTCTCACTAGATCAGATTGCTCAAAGTCTGTCCAGCCTGACTTTGAACACTTCCAATGATGGGGCATCCATAGCTTCTGTTCAACAACCTTCAAACATCCCTTCCAATTTACATTATTGTCTGAGTCTGTTTCTATGTGGTGTTCCGATCAGCACATTGAAGGCCTCTCTAGCATGCCAGGCTGCTCCCTCTCCCTGCCTGCCCTGCTCTCTGCCACTACAGAGTGAGGCCCTACTTGACAGAGCACGTTTTCCTGCCTCTATTGTTGTGCGTTGCTTTTGCTCTGTATCCATAGGATGGTTTTGATTTAGAGCCTTTCTCTTTTCCCTTAACCTCCCACCATGCTTCCTGAAAAGAATTCAAGCACATGCTCCACATTATTAATAGCAAGAGGCCATGTGTTGAAAGTATTGCATCATTTGAATTTGTACATGAGTAAACCATTATATTGTTGTGTTGTCTTGATCCATCAAACATGTAGCAGTTGCTTCAGGTATATCCTAGTTTAACAATTTAGTTTTATATTTATATAAACCAGTTGTATGACAGGGATAACAAGTCAGAATCAATGTGGATGTTAGAAAACAAAGAAAGTATTTCTACCCAGTGAGTGCATAGGTGAAAGGCCATGATTTGGGAAGTTAAATGTAAGTGGACAGTGAGATTGGGTAGTCAGAATTTTGGTGATGAGCTTATAGAGGCCTGAGCAGAACTTTGAATGGCAAAATTTAGATGTGCACCATCTAACAGCACAATGGGGAGTGATGGTAGTGAAAATTGGGCAGAGGCAAAGAAAAACATTTCTCTAAGTGTCAGGGCTGAAGGAAAATGTAAAAACTCAGGTGTTGGTTTGTGATAACTCGTCAAAGGTAGTTTCTTTGTAATAAATAGAAGGAAATACAAACAAGAGATGTGTCCCAGGACAGAATCTTCTGCAGTAATATAGGTTTATGTCTAGTAAAAGTTACAGAGTCATGTTTTGAAATTTTTACCAGGCACAAAAACTTCTAGTTTATAGCTTCCATTAAATAGTCACTTTAATAAATGCAATTTGCCTGTATACTTTAAAAAATGAATATACTTTGGACATCCTCACTGTATGTGAGCTCACAATCCAGAAATAAATGATGTATGTCTTTTAGCTAAAGACAGCTAAAAGACAAATGAGTAAAAACAGTTCCTCAGTTATTATGCAATATTACTACAAGATAGTGCAAAGTGGTGTGATAATGCAATCCTGAAAAATGAACCTTTCTTAAAACTGCATTTTGTGTTCAATACTGGATACAAGATCAATTTATGGCCATGCTTCCCATTCAACATACTTCTTACTTCACAGGATTCATCTTGTTCTGAATTTGGGTTTATAAATAAATAAAATGATCCAATATTCTATATATTCTTTCTTTAATACACATTTAAAGCAATGCAATCCTTAGAAGGAATTGTTAAAGAAATACTCTGTATTTTATTACTATCCTAAAACCAGTGCTTGAAGTCTAGCAATTGAAATATGCTGATACATGCAATATTGCCTTTGAAACTTGAATGAAAAGGAAGGTAAGTGATAAGAAGAGATGCCTCTGTTTTACAAAATTCAAAGATGCAGGTAAACTTGTGTTTATTTTAACAGTTTCATATCTAGATGTTATTTAGCTGTTAACACAAGGGCATTAATTTGCAGTTTCTTTTTGCAGGTGCTGCTTTGTGCTGTAATTGGTATGCGTCCAGAAGATCCACTTAAGTTTTTAGAAGAAAAGCTCAGAGAAATAATGGAAAAGGGATTAGATACTGTTTTATGGTACATATGAAATGATTGTGTGTGTGTTCTGTAGTTTAAAATATTGAACTTGGACTTTTAAAACATGCTAATGTGCAGCTCCTATCAGAGTTACTTCCCTTCTTGCTTTAATTTGCACATACGATGAAGTAATTTCATTGTTCAAGTGTGTTTCATGAAAAGTTGTGTTTTGTAAATATGCCACCCTTGAGGTTTATAAATTCTGGTCCATTGAAAGTTTTGAATATCAGGAAAAAAGCTCCAATTGGTGTAGAAGGAAGAGCTACAAGCTATAAGGATATTTACATTGACATGAATCACTGAGAAGAAGGAATACCCTCTTTTCTTGGTGGACTTCATCCAAGAAAGCAGTTTCATTTGTAGCTGTTGCAGCTGTGCCATAATCAATCCTGATTTTTAGGATATGATAGGATTAATGAAGCTGCAATAAAACTTTAAATATTGAGAAGAACTTCTGCTAAGATTGTAGTGTAAGCAAATAAGAAAAAAGATGAACAAAATTTCATACCAGTCGGAATGCCTGGAGACAGAAACTGCTGGGAAGTGAAAGAACTTTGTACAGGAAGATGGAAAGTCTTAGTTCAGTATGAATTCAATTCTGTGTTACATGTAAAGTCTATGCAATATAGATTTAGAGTTCGGGAAAGTAGGTGTGCTGTCACTAATGCAACTTTTTAGTAAGGGACTTCTGTTGAGACACTGATTTCTGTAAAATGCCTCACTGTTGTCAGAAAATTTCAGTGTTTCTCATTGGATTAAAACTGACCCCAGAAGATGCTGCTGATCTATTTAGATGGGAGATAGAAAACCTTAGAGAATGAGAACTGGAAAAAAGAGGGAAGGCAGTATAATGGGCAGATAAAATCATAGAATCGTAGAATAGTCAGGGTTGGAAAGGACCTTATGATCATCTAGTTCCAACCCCCCTGCCATGGGCAGGATCACCTCACACTATATCATGCCACCCAAGGCTATGTTCAGCCTGGCCTTGAACAATGCCAGGGATGGAGCATTCACAACTTCCTTGGGCAACTCATTCCAGAGCCTCACCAACCTTACAGTAAAGTACTTCCTCCTTGTATCCAATCTAAACTTCCCCTGTTTCAGTTTTAACCCATTACTCCTTGCCCTATCACTGCAGTTCCTAATGAAGAGTCCCCCCCCACCATCCTTATAGTCCCCCTTCAGATACTGGAAGGCTGCTATGAGGTCACCATGCAGCCTTCTCTTCTCCAGGCTCAACAGCCCCAACTTT
>WYDI02029642.1:0-27140 GCA_009867235.2 Psittacus erithacus | reverse complement strand
GAAGGGAAGGGAAGGGAAGGGAAGGGAAGGGAAGGGAAGGGAAGGGAAGGGAAGGGAAGGGAAGGGAAGGGAAATTAAATATAGGCTGGGCAGCAAGAAAGAAGGCAGCTCATGTGCTTTCTGCTGCCTGGCAAGCCCTGAGGCTGCTAACTTTATCAGGCTAGTGTGATCTTGAAGGCTAAGGCTGGCAATAGCAGGGCTCACCATTGCTCAGCATGCTGCTCTGGCTGTGCAACAAGAGAGCTCCATGTGGCCCTCTGTCACTGAGCATCTGCAGACCCCATCTCTGACAGTGTTCAAGGCCAGGCTGGATGCAGCTTTGAGCAACGTGTTGGAAGGTGTCCCTGCCCATTGCAGGGGGGGTGGAACTGGATGATCTTAATGACCTTTCCAACCTAAACCAGTCTGTGATTCTGTGCGGTGGGCTGACAATGGGCCCACCCTCCCAAGCAAGGTTTCTCTCTGCCCACTTGGGTGCTAAGTGGTTAATTAAAAGAAAACAAAAAAACCAAAACCCCTTCTTCTGGGTTCTTGTATTATTTTTTGCTTCTGTAGACATGGTGCTTAGGGACATGGTTTAGTGGTGGAGTTGGCAGCGTTAGGTTTATGGCTGGACTTGATGATCTTAAGGCTCTTTTCCAACCTGAGAGATTCAAAATATTCATTGATATAAAGTCATTACCACATGCAAACCCATGGTTAGTATGTTCTGAAGCAGGGGAATGCACAGCAGGTAGCCCACATCTAATCTGGACTCTAGGTGCCCTTGGTTTGTGGTATTAAGCATGTCATCCAGCCTCTGAACCTTACGTCCCCATGCAAAACATGGAGACAGTAACACATTGAGAATGAGACTCAGCTGAGAATTGTTGTTTCCTCTATTCACTTTATGCATGGCAGTGACTTTGCAACTGGAGGAACAGAAAGCATCCTTCAGGATATTTGACATCAAACCACAATCTTCCAATCTGCTACCTAATGAAATGACTGTTTTGAATTTTCAGCTTCCCAGATCTTTCATCAAGCGTATTTCCAGCCTTCTGAAGTTGTCAGAGGACACAAGTAAATAGTCTTGTCTCCTTTAACACGGATACTCTCGCAGTTAACAGAAGACTACTAGCAAATTTTATTATTTGAAAGGCAGGTGAACAGAGTGGTGGCTGGAAAGCTGACCAGGAACATGGACTGGGGCTAGTGCTTTACTGGCAAAACTACAGAACAGTTTAACTTCTCTCCAATTAATTTCCCTTAGAGCTTTCTTAGGAGAAACCCTCTTATACAATTTTTTAGCTCAGAAGTGCTCTCACATATGAAACAGCATGGCCCAAGTCACCTTCTAGACCTGTTATTCAAACCGCTGTATTAGTAGCAACTGAATGAATCTTTAGTATTTATTTTCCTGGAAAACAAAGCATTGCCTGGCCTTTCTCTTAGTTGCTTCTTTTACACATCAGCAGTCTGTTCCACTTGGCAATCAATCACTTTAAAAGGAAAACATCCACCATCCTATGACATACGTGGATCTGTAGGAAGCATAGTTTGAAGCCTTTCTAATTTTAGCTTGTGTCAGTATAGTAAAAGTTTCTAGCATCAATCACCCAAGGAAAATACTTCACATACTACAGTGTTACAGAAAGCAACATGCTGGTTTGTGTTTAATGGGCGTGCAATGGAATGATTTTGCATTCACAGCTTCCTGAAGCTATGAAACACCGTGTACCAGGCATGCCATATTTAACAACATGCAGATACTCTGTCCCACTAAAATATAAATGATATAAAAATGCAGACAGTATGTTTTCAAACAAATTGAAGTCAATAGCTCACATACCTGTGTTACTGATTTTCATTCAGCTGTAATCTGAAAAGACTTTGCCTAGTTGCACTAAATTACTGCAGAAAGTATTAAGCTTATGTAAGCAGAATTAGCATTATGGCTAAAACCACCAAGCAGCTGTTAGCTTTCAGTTTATCCTTTGCATACTCACATCCTCCTTTTGGTCTGGCAGAGATGATGACTGGCACATGCTAAAAGAGCATTATCTCAAGGAATGCACCGAAGAGCTGTGTTGTGAGGACAATCACCCACGATCCCACTTACTTTTTCACTACACACTGAGTGTAACTGAGTCACCAACTGAGGACCAGGGGAGTATGTCACTCCAGTACAGGAGGCTTAGCATTCCTCACATTCCAGAGGCTTTCCAGATAATACACTCTTGAGAAGATGGTTGCCATATTTCTGCCTTAATGAATAATACCTGAATATACAAGTCGTGGTGGTTTTGTCTCAAATTCAAAGCCCATGGCTCTGCTTGATGTACTGAGTACGCTCAGGCTCTTTGCTCTGTACGTCAGCAGGGGGAAAAGTGGAGTCTGTGGTTCACCAGCCATTCAAAGCTCTGGCAGCCCAGGAATAAGTCAAGGTTACCATAAACATGCCAGCTGTTGCACAACACATACTCACTGCCCTGGATTTACTGCATTTCCAGCATAAATAATGGTTCTGTTTTCATTTTGGTTACCATACTCCCAAGTCTAGCCTTTTGCTCAGAACTACTGCAGCAATGACTGGCACCCCAGTTCAGATGCTGGCGAGATGGGGAACATTTTCACCAGGAAATCACCTGCAGGGACATAAGAAATGGTCAGATCATTGGCTCACCTAACTGGGCACTCAGTCTGAAAGTGGAAGTGGGCGACGATCTTTAGGGACAGCAAGTCCTCTCCATTCAATTTTTTGGCTCCCAGTCAAATTTTCTGCACCCACAATTCACTGGATTAGGGATATTGATAGACACATCCCAGGCCGTAGTATCCACTTACGAGCCTCCCATTTCTGACATTGCCTAATACCTTCTTGGCCCTGTTATCATCATCAGTCTCCATAACATCCTGCGACAACAAATTCGAGAGGTTCCCAACTTACCATATGAAAAAAGTACTCTCTTTTACCTCTGCTAATCTGATCTACTAATTTAATTGTGTATACTGTGTATACTAATTTTCATTATACTATTGCAGGATTTTTTGACTAACAGCTCTGCATTCATCCTATTCACTGCCTTTACGACCTTTGTAAATGCCTTTGCTTCCTCTCCAAATCAGGGTCTTTTAAGTCTTATGGAGCAGCTGCTTCACCCTTTTTGATTGTTGTTTTCTCTGTACCTATCCTTATGCCACTAAGTCTTCCCTGAGATGCAAAGACCGGACTGCACAAAGTGCTCAAGATGTCACCTCAGCAAGGCTTTACATGGCAGCAAAGTCCTGACGGTGACCAGCATTTTCCTGGGTCTGCATGTGAGCTGTGAGTGAGGACTCCAAGGTTCTTCCCCTAGCTGGACCTGCCAGCTCTGAACTCAGCATCACCTATGAGTGTAAGAACAGCGCAGATAGCCCCACTTCCCCATCCATCCCCTCACAACAGCTGCAACTTCAGATGTACCCACTCAGGACATTCCAGAAGCCTCCACAATTTTTTTGTCTACTTTATCTGTTCAGCCACTGTTCAAGCAGTCATGGTGTAGGAGACCTCAGCTTGAAAAGCCAACCTCTTCCCAATCAGAGTTGAACACAAAATTGTGGTTTCTTTGGAGATTGTTTAGTTTATGAAGCTATGGGCTACTTTCGCAATAAGCATTTTTCATCCCGTCTCTTCCTCTATAAAGGAGTTTTTATAAGCAACTGAAATCCAAGCTCCTTCCTCCTCAGTGAACTTTTAACCGACAGTTACAGCGTGAATGTGGATTAATTTTCTCCACTTTCCTGGCCCAGTGAATACATATATATCCATGAAGGCTGAAAAGGCTTCAGCAGAAGGGTCTGGAACATCTCTTTCCTTCAATGAAGATCATAATTTTTAATGCAGAAACATCAGCAGGAACATAAGGCAAGGAAAAGGACTTTGCACAGCCTCTGTAACGATGGAGACGATGGAAATGGAGAAAACTTTACAGATCTAGGGTTGAATTAATGCTTTTGAAGACAAAGAAGAGATATGACAGAAAATGCATTTATTTAAACTGGTGTACAATGGAAATCTCAATCATTTTCAAAAGCCAGCTGAGAGAGAAGTGACTCACACAGCTTGCATACAGGAAGCCTCTCTGCAGTTTTCAACACTGAATTTCTTTTTCTCTAAATAGGTCACTTGTGTGAATGCAGTAATCTACTAAGTGGTAGCAATGTGTTTGGCAGTACATAAACATGGAGAAAGACATGGTTCCTGCCCTGAAGAGCTTACAGTCTAGAATGTGACATAGACAATACTATTCCAAAATATAACAATCAACTGAAATATCATCAGTCGGATATAAGAAGACCCATTCTAACAAGCAACTGGAATACCAAATATATATATAAAGGCAACACATAGTACAGAGCAGTATCTTGTTCTGCTATGTATTTATATGTTCATAAGCCTACAGGCACGAAAGGTAGTGATGATTTGCTCGAGAGATCAATTTTATTTTGTTTGTCAGGGCTACTCCAGCTTGTGCTTCCTGAATAAAAATAAGGAAAATTAGATTAGAATTTAACACTCCTTTTCTCATTTTACATGTCTGAACACTGGACAAAACTGGAATGAATTAACTGCCGTGCAACAGAGGAACACAGATTTGGGAGAGGCAGAGTGAAAGAAGTGGCAGATTTTCTGTCCTGGTAGGGCATAGTGTCTACATATCAGCGTGCAGTTGGTGAAACCTACAGCAACTATCAGAGGCAGAGTAAGCTGGAACCCCACTAGTTCTAGAAAGAGCATATCACATTCTGTGTCTGTAGCTGGGAGGGAGTCCTACCACCTAAGGGAAAATATGCTGGAAATTCCAACTTCCTTGTAGGTTAACAGCTTTTCCCTAGTAAGTGATTGTCTGGTCTTTGTTTCTGTGCCAAGGAGAAGGGACAATAGGTGAAAGAAGAAAAACTGAAAATTAAATTTGAAACCATGTGCTGACAAAACTTGAGCAAGGTTGCTCATACATCTATACAGGCACAAATTCTGCCTCCAAGATGCTTCCTGTTTTGAGGTTTTAAAGTCACATTTGGCCTAGTTCCTAAGGCAACTGCAGTAATTTTACAGTGTGTCAGTCTCCTCTCCCTTCCCAGTAATTTTTTTTTTTGTAAAATTTCAACTACATTTGAGAGAGGGGTTGATTTGAGACATGAAGCTCCTAAAAGTTCTAGTGAAATCAGTAGGTGAGTAAGAGAGAAAAGGTACAAATTCTTATTCCAGATGAAAAAGAAGCTGTAATGTGCCTAACAGTTAATTGTACATTTGGCTCATCAGTTGGGCACTTTGTGCTTATGTACTGACTACTCAAGCAGTACACACCTAGCACAGAATCATAGGATCAATTAGGTTGGGAAAGACCATAAAGTTCAACTGTTACTCCAGGATTGCCAAGATCATCACTAAACCATATCGCTGAGAACCTCATCTACATGGTTTTTGAAAACTTCCAGGGGTGGTGATTCCACCACTGCCCTGGGCAGTCTGTTCCAATGCCTGAGCATCCTCCCTGTGAAGAAATTTTTCCTAATATCCAACCTAAACCTCCCCTGGCACAGCTTGAGGCCATTTCCTCTTGTCCTATCACTTGTTACTTGGGGAAAGAAACCAATCCCCACCTCACTACAACCTCCTTTCAGGTTGTTGTAGAGAGTGATAAGGTCCTCTCTGAGTCTTCTCTTCTCCAGACTAAACAACCCTAGCTCCCTCAGCCGTTCCTCATGAGACTTGGGCTCCAGACCCTTCACCAGCTTTGTTGCCCTCTTCTGGACCCGCTTGAGCACCTGCACATCTTTCTTGTAGCGAGGAGTCCAGAACTGAACAGAGTATTCAAGATGCAGCCTCACCAGTGGAGATTGCAGGGGAATGATCACTGCCCTGGCCCGTGCTGGGAGAGCCCTGGCCGATCCAGAGAGCACGCTGCTCTCTGCATTGCTCATGCTTAAGAAACACAGCACAGAGCTAGTGGGTACTGTAGGAAGATGCTAAGGAATATGCCCAAAGCAGCTATCAGAAGCCTGGCAGGGAAGTGAACACTGTAAGAGCGATGGGAAATGGATGGAAGAGCCTGCAAAATATGCTGGATATTAGGGATGACAGAGACAGCTGTGCAGGAAAGTCAGATTCATCGATGCTAGAGAAATGGTAAAACTAATGGACACAATAAAGGCAAGGGTACTTACTAACTGTTATGTTTCAAATGTAAACCTTTTTTGGTTTTGTTACATACCTTCCATTCTTGTCATTGCATATAACAACAATACGTGCAAAATTTTCAAGTTTCTGTTACTTTAAGAACATTTAGAAACTGTGCTGGACATCTTAATGGTTACCTGAAAACCTGTTCAAGAAAGAATGTGTCACAGTGTACTAAGACTTTTCTTGCTCCTCCACCTCGTCCTTTTCTTCTCCATCTTCCTTTTCTTCTCCCTCTTCCTGCTTTTCTTCTTCCCCTTCCTGCTTTTCTTCTTCCTCCTTTTTTATAGAAAATGGTTGTAATTATCATGTAGGAATTGAAGTAAAAATAAACAGTCTTGAAATGCAGCGCTCTGCTTTTGCAACTTTTCTGTTTCTAGTAAATGCAATATTATTTGAGCTTTAAAAAAAAATAGAACAAAGAAGTAATGTATAGAGCTTTTAATCTTATCATGCCAGGGCTCTAGCTTTCTGCAGTTAATAGGCAAGTGATGGAATATAAGAACCTTCTTAGAGAGGATAAAATATGGTACATGGTTAAGCTGTAAAAAAATATCCAAGATCAAAATGAGGATATGAAATATATGTAAATATGACAGAAAGTTTAGTATTTTTAATAATACACTTTCTTGGAGAAGTAAACAAGTCAAGATTCATGGCACATGAACTGGGCTCCTGAATAATCAAAAGATCATTCAGAATCAGATAATACAGCCTTGTTTCTGTTTCAAAAGTTTTTATTTTTCTCTTTTAAATAGAAGAAATGGCACAACTTAAAGACAATAGCCCTTTTCTTCAGTCAACCAAATGAACAGTTATCTGAAAGCTAGCATTTATGTAAGGCAGACAACAATCTGCGTTTATTGTCTTTTAAGAGCTAGCAAATGAAGCTTTGAAGCGTAGTCCTACTCTGAAAAAGAACTGAAAATTGCATTGTAAGCTTCTCTGTTCCTTCCCTTCCAGCAAATTCTTGTTCAAAGGCATTCTTTCCATGCTTATAAACAAGCTTTATCTCAAAATGTCATAACTTCATACACTACTTAGACTACAAAAATTATGGTAGTTTCTTCCTAGCATAATCTATCAAAGAATATATAATTAGTATTCAGTCAGGACTGCAGTCAGTATGAGTAGCATAGCCCTTTGGTTTTCCTTTCAGACATACGCTGTTCGTACAAGACCCACATCTGAGTCGTTGAAGTAAAATCCTGCTTAAATACGTGCTGGGGAATGGACCTGTTGTAACCAGATTCTTGGTTTGAATCATTTTTCAGAGAAAAATCACTGCACTAAGGGATCATCCCTGCAAAACCAGGAAGGTAATATGAATGTCCACACAGGTCAGCTGGATTAGAAGTTCTTGTGCCAAAGGAATATTGCCTCTTTCAACACCATCCCTCAGGAAAGGGGTCTTTCATTAGCAGTCTTTGAAACAGAGCCAGGCAAACCCACAGACAAGCAACATCTTTCAGATATTAATTTCAGTTCAAAATTCAAGTCAATTATCTCTTACAGAAAAAAATGGGTATTTTGCTTGCTTGAAGCATTAGCCAGGGGTGCCAGGGTGTACTAAGCAGCCTTAACAGCCATCACCAGCCTCACCGGGAGCTGCCACACTTTGCCTGTGGAGCTCCATTCCAGCTCCTGGGTCCATAGTGCATAACTGACAGCGGGCATGTGTATGTGTTCACACATATATATGTATATATATATATTACAGTTTGGAACTGGGAAGATGTGAATTTGTTCTCTTACTAATTGCTGACCTGTAGTGGAAAATAGCTTAAAGTAATCATTAGTTTTCCTGGGAATACTTAAGAAATATTCAAGGCACAAACATGAAATGCTGGGAAAAGGAGAAAACTGTGTAAGAATATGCACCTGGGTCTTGCAAATTCTGGCAAGGAAAATATTTCCTTTACAGGCAAAACTGCCTAAATTATCAGAATGGCTCTTTCACACTCACAGTACTGAAAATGCAATCAGCATGGTGTCAGTTAGCAATTGTCAAAGATATAGTTGTCTTGGAAAGACTTGGCACATTTGACTAAAGAATCTGTGAAAGGCAATTTCTCTTCCATTTGCATTTTTTAATGATTAGAGGCCTATCTTTGTTCCCAAACAATAAGACTATGATATGACCAATAATTTATCTCTAGCTGAATATAACACTAGTATTTTTAGTCTCATGAATAAGAATTTTTGAGTGAAGAAATGAGACTGAAAAGAAATTAAATGCATGCAAACAAAAGATGAAGGCAAAATATACTATACCCTTGTTGTTGCATGTTCTTCCTTGCTTTCCTACATAAGAGATACAAAGAACGTGTTTAAAAGATAGATCAAAGAAAGAATATCAGAGGTCATGTAGGTGACAGCAGAAATTAAACACTGGATTTAGAAACATTACGTGGAATTTAGTGGATTTATTTTGAGATAATGTCTTTCAGATTAACTCACAATACACATTTATCCTAAACTTTTACTTTGAAAAAGGGCTATAAAATCGTTAAACACAGCTCCCTTTTTCTCAGTTACTTCCAATTAAATCTGCTTCATTGATGAGCAAAGTGTTGGAGGGTTTTGTTTGCTTTTTCAGGTGGGGTTTGGAGGTTTGGTGCTTGTTGTGGTTTTTTTCTTTTTTTTCCTTTTAAATAGGTGGTCTGCAAAATGAAAGTTAGATTAGAATTATGCAAAGTCTTCTCTATGTTACACATCATCGCTCAGAATCTGGCTTGCAATTCTGTTAACTGTTGTAGGCTGGAACAGATGCCTTGGCTCAGCAATACTGGGGAATAAGGAATAATACAAGATGGTTTTAGACTAGATCAAGTAAAAGTGATGAAGAGAGATAAAAAAGAAAAATTATATAAATGTACACTGTCTAGAATTTAATGTTAGATACCAAACTGGTTATTGGAGAGAAGAGCTAATCTTACGCAAAATCCCAAAGAGAAAGGGCAGATGCAATAGTACCATGCAGAAGGCATGAGTGGTTGATACAAGTTTGCATAGAATGAATTGAGATAAGGAAGTGAACTGCACTGCCAGGGTTTATATGTGGCCTGGGGAATTGCTGAGACAGGATACAGACTTGCATTATAATATGATTTTTGAACGTTTCTAAAATAATTCTGCCCTGAAGTAAGCCTAATCTGTACTGCAAACTGATTTAACTGGGACACCACTTAAAAATATTCTAACCCCCAAGCTAAAATCTGAAGTTAAAATCAAACGGTAAAATAAAGAAAAATTAATACCATCATATCTAGTGACCAGCAGAGCCCTTGTTTTTCCATATGCAGAGAAGGTCACAGTCTTTTCCTCAGAAAGCTCAAAAACAAAGGGACAGACGAAGCAAGAAAAAGGGACACTATATCCGAACAAAATGGTTCCTCAACCTTCTCCATCAGAGGATAGGGATTAGGAGTGAAAAAAAAGATTAGATCAGCCTGATGAATTGATTAGGGAAGGAAAGCATGCAACAGGTTTAAGGTGAAAAAAAATTCACAACCTAAAGAAATCTTAGTGCAGCTGTTCCTTGGTGAGCCAGGCTGAAAGCTCCTCTGTTACTTACTGCTGCATCTGTGTAAAAGACTCTATTTCAACATCTGCTCCGAGGTTTCCTGGGTGCTTGTTTGAATGAGGGACTGCAGCTGCTGAAGCCTAAACACTCTAATGTGAGGTATATAAAGAACAACCTTTTGCACTGCCACTTATACCCACCACTTTCAGGAGGCAGCTGCAGACTTAAGAGTTTTGTTTTTCAGAGGGTTGAGGTCTCTCACTGATTTCCTCAGGCTCATACCAGTCTGAGACAAAAAGCTGGAGCTTCTGGATTCCTGCATCTCCCAGCAAGGGCAACAGAAGCAATAGAGGAGGGCTGCAGCCTCCACAAGTACCCATATTGACCATCAGATGCCATCCTTGCTACTGAGGCATTAAGGAGCCTTCTGAAATCTGGGAGCCTTCATGCAGCTCCACAGCTGAGACAGTCACAGTTTATTTTGTTACCTGTCATATGCTCATTGGCAAAGACTGAGATATCTTTATCTTGCCCAGACTCTTCTAGAATTTTTCCATAGCACTGGCACTTCTCCTGCAGAAGCACTGGAGAAAAGCCAGCTGGGTTACACACCCCGCATGAGAGAGTAAGCTCTCTTATTTAAGCTGGTACAAAACTGACTGCTAAACACAGCCAAAATGCCAATACTGGATTCCCACTGGTATATAAATTCAGAAGTAGAACATAAAACTGTGGTGCTTAAGTTATTGTATTTTGGTTCGAGGGTCTGTCAAAAGAGTAAGTTGACACTCCAAAAGGGACAAGACTACTGTTCAAAAGATGCAACTGTTCAGCTGCAAAACAAGGTGGGCCACTGGTACAAAGATCACCCTTTCAGAATTCAATATATAGAGACCAGCTCTTACTAAGCTAGATGGAAAAAAAACACATGGGTGGGGAGAGCACACAGAAAACATCTATTCAGTGTGGAAAGCAGTCAAATAAGATGTGCCGGGCTGCAGAGAGAGAGGAAGAAAGGGGAACTGAAAATACTGTGTTGATACTACATGTATCCTTCAGGACCTAACACCCAGTGGAGATACTCCAACGGCAATCTGACAGTCTTTAAATGTATTTAACTTCATAAAGGCCTGGCCAGGTAATGAAATGTTATTCGAGCTTTCTTTTTTAAAGGTAAAATGAGATAAAACATAAAGTGGAATTCGTCTCACTGGACCTGCCTCAAAGTTATTCATCCTCTGTGTGCTGTTTGTTGTGAATGAGAATACCAGAGCTTCTACAGAATTATTCATGCATCCCAACAGAAGTGACAACTGGGATAAACTGTAGCAAGGCAGACAAATGCCACGTCACCAAAATGATTGTCCTAGGTGACAAGGGAAGTGGGCGGTGGAACAGGGTGAAAAATGGGTTTTGTGCATCCCTGGCAGGAGCCATTGGCACCTTGCTGCTTGCAGCAGGGAGTACCCTTTATAAAAATGAGAGAGGAACCAAAAGAGTGCTTTTTTTACTTCCCTTATGAGTTAAAGTACACCTGGCATGATGAAGGTGGGTATCACAGTTGGACGATTTCAGGAAGACTCTTACTCCTTATGGCCATTTCAATGCTGCCAGGACTGTGCAGGTGAAAGGGGAGGCTTTGTAAAACTAACCATATTTTATACCCTTATAACCACAGAACAATCTGTTCAAACACACTATCTTGCCCTGTGCTCGCTCTTCTGCCACTCCTCTCCCAGTAAAACTAAAGGAGAATATATTTTCCATTTACAGCTCCAATCCATCCTGTGAGAAATGGAGCAAGGTGCTTCTTGTATAGGACTGATACTGCATTATGTCATTACAAAACCTCTCATACACAGATGCTTGACACATTTGCAGACATGTTCCAGCATTCTGTTGTCATTAAAAAAATATTAGACTGCCAGCCAGAATGGCAAGGTAACCTAAGCCAGCCAGGGGATGCACTGCAGTTTTATGCTGGTCTTCTCTTAAAAGCCAAGGAAAACGGTATTTGATGGCACTCATGTGCCAGCTGAAATTCTGAGACATGAAAAGTGTTTGGATAGAATTTAATGTGAAATTCCAGTTCTCACTGAGGACTGTCTCTGCTCATTGCCATTTTGAAATTTTGAATGGGACTTCCCAGCACCTGAGGTTTGCATGAGGCTATGTAAAAGGGTACTTTTCTGGCCTAAAAATGACTACAGTTATTGCTAAAAAGGGTAATGGGGAAAAGCTTACAGAGAGGTGCTTCCTCTGAAAAACATTGCAGCTAGATAGAAAACAACGAAACAATGAAAACGCATTTGTTTTCCTCTTCAGTGAAAGACATGATGCATTTGTGACAGATATTCCATGGGGACTATCTGATCTCCAAACCACAAAAAAACCAGCAAATGCTTGATCCAGCAGTAGGCCTGCCTCTTTGGAACGAGAGTCACTTGGCACTGCAACTTCAAAATAAACCCATCCTTAAATGCCAGAATGTCAGAGCAGCAGTAGAAATGAAGGAGCCTGATCCCTATCTCCAGACACAGGATCCATTTCTGCTTAGTCTCCACTGGGTGTAGAACCTGGCCAGTAATATGAACAGCCCCCCGTGGAAGATAGCACACAGCAGAATGGTCCCTTTTTGCAGGACCCACCTACTTTCAACCACAAGTACTTTACTGATGTTAGCTAACAGCCCGATATTATCCTAGGGAACTGAAGGAACTCAGGTGGCCTCTTCCAAGAACCTTCAGCACTGCAGCCTGAGATCTGTCCATGTGACTGTAACATCAGACCATGATGCAGCAAAAGGATAACAACAGTCTCAATTTCTGCATTGCCCAGGAGTTTCTGCCTGGCCTGGAGAAGACGCTGTCAGATATGGCTTGCTGCAATAGCAGTCAATACTGGTACATGACAACAAACATTAACAACTAGATTTATGAGCCTTGCAGACACTGGCCATTGATAGCAGCATTTTTTTCTACACAGACGGGACACAGATGTCTAGTCCTAAGTTATTCTCTGTAAGTAGGGTCTGGTTCAAAATGAGCATTAAAACCCAAGAACTTACAGTAAGAATCTGTAAAAGGAAACTTCAATACAGACAAGCACTGTTACTCAGGATTCAGAGCAAGTTCCCTGGAGTTTTATCTAGGTTTCATATCACCATGATGTCAAAGAAAATGCATCCAAAAGAAACCAGGACCACTCTGCAATAAGTTTTTCCATCCTGAGGCACAATAGGAAGGCCTGTGGGTTTATGCTTCATGTGGTTAGCACAGGTAAAACCCTCATATTACAAAGAGAAAAAGGAAAACTTACCTGTTGATCTTCTGATTCTAACTGAGTAGACTGAGCCTCTTCATGAGCCCCTTCATCTGCCTTGTCTTCTATGTGTGCCTCAGTTCCATCTGTGGCATCAGACTTCTCAGTCTCCTGGCAGCAAAGATGACATTTTTAGTTTCATGGCACATAACCAACAATTTCTATAACTTGACTTTACAGTTTTCAGAGGTGCTTTTCTAATTTAACTTCAGCACACAAATAAAAATATACCCTTCTGGACATTTTCCTGTGAAAGGAACACTTGTTGGCATGTTGATCTGTTGGTAAAAACATGGTGTTTGTGCAGGGAAAACATGAATTCAAGCACTTCTCCCTCTTCAGACCATAGCAGATTCTCTCACTTTTCTGTGGAAAGTCTAATAGAAACTGGCGCTCACCCTGATGGCACATTCTAGACTCAGAAAAAAAAAAGCCTTTTCTCCAGCATGCATTCCAACTAAACTTCATCAAGAAGCTACAGAAAAACAGAAGTAATGAAGGATTTCATATATAGTCTCTTAACTTTCTCATTTAAAATCATCAGGGAAACTGTTCCTCAGTTCGCACACTGATTTAGCAAATCTATTTATTCCAGCACCATGAACAAGCACCTCCTAGAAAGCTCTTTAAGTCCTGTGGTACTTTCAGCTAGGTAGCTGTGAAAGGTCACACTGAATCACATGCTGCATCAGATAAAAGGAGAACTGTATGACCTCAACTGGAACAAGAAAAATAGGATTAAATTTAATAATATGAAGTGCAAAGTCACACTCTTTGGGACAAGCAGTTCTGGGACAGAGCTTAGAAACAGATATTCCTACCCTACTTTGGGAGCTTGTTAGCTGATAATCATCAAAGAAGAGAAAGATGGATGTATTTAAATAATCACAGAATAACTGAGCCATGAATATGATGTAACAGTGAAAGAGGTAATAAATGTCATCCTCACATGTATGAAGTGAGGTATAGCTTGTGGACCTGAAAGCAAATATTAATGTCATTGTTCAAGGCCAAGGCACAACCTCCTCTGAATCACTCAGCGCTGTTCCAGTTACTCAGGTTCAAGAAAGAAATTCAAATGAACAGGTGCAGAGGAGGGCTTTGGGAATACGTGAGGGAGTGGAGAGCCTGTCTTATGGAAGGGTGACAAAAAAAGATTCATTACTTTAATCTATTGAAAGTAATGCTGTGAGGGGATAAGATGGCTCTCTAAAAATAGATCAGAGTAAACATTAGGGAGTGGTAAGATAAGGAAGAGCACTGAGGTAGATGCAAAATGAGTACAAACCAGCTGTAAATAAAAATTCTAATCAGCAGCAGTATGGAATTTGGGAAGAGCTTCCTAGCACAGAAGCAGAGGCAAAGGACCTAATATGTTAAAAGGGAATTTGACCACTTCTTAGAGGTGTTACCTATTGTGGTTGCTTTCAGCAAGAGAGAACTGGGCTCAGGAAAGGTCCTGTCCTGTGTCATCCTAAATTCTACAAGCTTTGGGCAGAGCAGCATGCTCCAGTAGACAACCCGCTCTTTTCTCATCTCTGTCACCAAGCTCTTACAACTCATCTAGCTGGTTGGTTTGCGTTTTTATGCTTTTCCGCATTTTCATTTGTTGCTACAGTTAAACAAAAGCCCCTGTCATGACCTCCTGCCCTTTAAGCTTCACAAGTCCTCCTCCAGTGTCCTCATCCATATATGGTTTCTCCAGCCAGCATACTTAGCCTGCAGAAGCATGACATAAGCATAGCTATCTGGCTTTTAGCCCAAGAGCAGACCTGGGGGAGTGCTGATTTAGGGATCTTTGTCCCATTATGTGGTGCGCAATATAAGATATGCCCTCCTGCTGAGATGTTCTGCTGGATGGGGACAAAAGTTATAGAAGAACTGTTAGGAACACTTGTAAGCAGGTTATCAAGACAAAGTCAAAATGGACAAAATAATTCTGTAGTTTTACCCTTTTCCAGAAACTTCACTGTGTAAGATTTAGTGCCTTTCTGGCAATTTGTTCCTGAATCAAGGAAATTATGTTTTACATCTAAGGAGCTTGCAATGAAAAGAGAGTGGGCACATAAGCTCCTAAGTTTCCCTTCCTCTCTGCAGAGAAAAACAACAGCAGAAAAACTACCAGCGGCAAGCCTTGCCCTCACTGCAGTCTTTCCCAGGGCTGCGCTGCCCCTGCCCTCCTGGCAGCAAAAGCCTTTCCAGGGCTGCATGGTGAACTGGAACAGAAGGCTGATCAAGATTAACGTTTTAAAAAGAAAAACATTTCTCTCTCGCACAGTTTGTGCACTCTGTTACACAGCTGCATGAATGTTTTTGCCAGCACGTGAGGGATGCTTGAGGAGAGGAATGAGCAGCTGGGAGCAAGCAGAAGGAGCCAGAAGAAGGAGGAAGGAGAAAAGACTATTTCTTCTTCTGGCACTATTGTCTCATTTCAAACACACATAAAACTGTGGCCTCATTATACCCTCATGCTGGTGGCACTGTTATTAAAAATTGTGATTGATTGTTAATATTTATTAAAAACAGATCTACAGAGACATTTGTTTGGCTTAATTTATCTTGTACTTTTCCCCCCACAAGCTAACAAAGTATTTGAAGAATAAAATAGGTAGTAACACAGCATATACTGACATTCTCTTGTGCAACACCATCAATATATTGTTTTCTCAAGCAAGTGATAACTTCCTTACAGATACATTCTTTGTAAGCAGTTTCTAAAATGAAAAGGATACTGTGAAGGAAAACTAAACTGGTTATATATTTATTTTCAGCATGTATATTAACATGCCATTTTAAAATCTATGTACTCAATATTTTTGGGAGACATATAAAATACACAAAGGCTGAAGTCGGCATTCTAATTAAAATTAACCTATTGTGTAAAACTCTCTCAGATGAATCATACACCTACTCAGAACATAAGGCGAAAAAAAGTTGTAGCTGAAAGAACTAAACTCTAGAAGCAGCATGTTATCAGCCAGAACACACACACACACACACACACAGAGTTCTCGTTAATTATGTGTAGAACTGTGATGCTTGGAATATCATCATTATGCTAGCTCTCCATAGAAACAGAAAATTTAATTTTTAAGTAATTTAAAATGAAGTACCATTTATGAAGATTGGCTGACAGGTAATTTTCTCTTTAAATAAAAGGCACATACTGTAGATTTGTAATTCAAAGCAGTCTTAGTAGAAGTCTTCTTCAACTAAAAGACTAAAGCTCAAGTATCTACGGATTTCAGGTTGTCAAGATTATGGATATTAAGAGCAATAATACTGAGATTAAGGATTTAAGTATATACAAGATTTGAAAACAGACCTTCAGCTCAAGTAAATGAGCTTCACCAAGTTCACAGAGCAATTGCAAACCTAGGTGATCTTGCTACAAGGTAAAGGCTCTCTGGACTTCTGGACACAACCAGACTCACCCTGTAAATGTAGATCAGCTCGCACATTAGGCTCGGACACCATCAGAACTCCAATACCTACCAGTAACAGTTCAATGTAAATGATGGACAAATAGGTCTTGTGACAAATTGTAGCCACCTAACCCAGAGAGGTCAGAGCTACAAAAACGAGAATCTGCAGAACTGAAACATGTATTTTGCACTCAGCAGACTGATGTGGCAATGGAGGCAATAAATTTAACTACAGGATTTTGTTGGGAAGATATAATTTATTAAAAGTTCCTCTGCCTGCCTCAAAAAGTCCTAGATCTCAAAAAAGTCCTAGATCAGGATCCTAGCAGATTGTGCTATGAAACAGAATCATGGCCATTAAAGAGCTTCTCTACTTCTGATGCAATGTGAGACAAAAGATGGATGGAAAAGACACCTTCTAAAGCAAGTGTATAAAACATGCATCAGCTTTATATTAATCTTTTCAATGTCTCAGTGAGGTAAAAATCCCTAGAAAGCAAATGCTTACTGACTGTTTCATGGCATTTCCCTGCTTTGTAGTTTGCTTCTTTCCTAAATTATCACCATATTTCAGAAAAAAACCCCAACAAAAAACCAAATCAAACAAACAAAAAAAAAAAAACAACAACCCACAATTATTTAAGAAGAAATTAGTAGGAAACCCTGTCACATGTGTCATCATCACCATCTCTTCCACACAAGTTATTACTCCAGTTTCACGCTGCTGGAAATCAATGTCACAAGCCATCCAGTGTAATTCATGCTAAGGTTGTATTGACAGCCTAATGAAAGGAAAGAAGCAGCAGTGCAGCAAGGTTACTTGTATGACAAAGCACAGCCAGACTGTCATGTAGTGAAGATGATGAGAAATTAACCCCTGCAATAAATGCTAAAACACTTCTATATGTCTCTTTCAAATTCAAGAACAGACTCTACAAGGGAGACAATGTAATTATACTTCCAGTCTTTACATGGATTTTTAAAAAACACTCTCAGTTATTTCCACTTTCTGGGCTGTAATGATCACCACCTCCTCCAATACAGCATCTAATAGGCGTACACAGTACTTGCTTGCTACTAATAGCAATAACATTAACCTGCCTGGCAGAACGTACAGAACGTACTATTTTCAACATTTACAAAGTTGTCACAAGCAGAAACTGCAATAGCCTCTGCTGACAGCTGGAAATGAATGAATTCTGTTCTGTTACTTCGCTTCACAGACACTCTATCTAACAGAACCAAGCATGAAGGAGCAGATAATATATGAAGTGGAAAGACGGAAAAATGCAATTCTCTTTATCTCATTGATTTTCCACATATCTTTTATAATGATTATAATACTTAATACCTGCAGTTCTTTAAGCCTTTCATGGCTTTGTGGATGTTAATAAAATGAATTCTCACAGACCCTTGTGAGGTAGGCAAGTAATTTTTATTTCCCTTGGTTGGAGATGGCACAGCTAAAGCATAAAGTTTAAATCACTTCGTCTTTATCACACAGAGACTCAGTGTCAAAGATATTCATAGCAACTGTGGCTCTCCCCTGGGTATCTCTTCATCTCTAGCTCTCAAAGCACTTAGTAAAGCCTCTTTTAACCTCTGCCTTCACAGAAGAGGAAAAACAGGGACATGAACAACAGGGACTCACTCACAGTTGCTACATAGTTGGCAGCAGAGTTGGACCAGAAGCAGATCTCATGCTCCTGGGCAGTTCTTCAGCCAGGTCATAGCAATGCAGCAGAGTTCTATCACTCTGGCTCATCACTCTCTTGATTAATTTCTTTTGTTGAATCATCCATGTTAAAGATGGCAACATTTTATTATGATCTAACATGATCTCAGGATAAGACAGCTGTAATGCTCCCAGTTATCAAACTTCTAATTAGAAATAGACTTTTATCTCCTCAAGGCAGAGGAAGTGCATCCCATAGTGCCAGTCTGCATGTACACATAGAGGATGGGCTGAGTTCACACCCCAGCGCCTCTGTTGGTGGCCAACACAAAGCCTGTTTGTTCAAGGCTTGCTGCAATCTGGGGGAAGCGAAGGTGTCTCGTAATTAATTCAACCTATAAAATGCACTAGGAAATTCTGCATAATTTAAAAGCTAAGCATGATAAAATACTGCTTTGTGTAAACAACACCTACCAAAAAAAAAAATATCAGCTAGAGGCATGGTAACAAGTCTGCAGGGAAAGAAGGGAAGAGAGAAGAATTCTCTAGTATTTACTGAACCAACCACTTCTTTTTTTCCCCCTTAAGAACATTTTACTGGATGAGCATCTAATGTGATGCTTTGTCATGGCCCCTTATTTGACATGCTGAGTCACTGCCTATCTTCATCTTTTATTAAAATCAAATAAATGCCCCCCATGGAAGTACAGCAGCTCATACCTTTGTGCCGGGAGGAGGAGCAAGACCCAGGAATGAATAAATAATATTTTCTTCCTTAGCAGAGAAAAAAGATTCAAAATCCTAAAAAAGGAACAAACAAACAACAGAGAATTCGTAACAAAAATTAAACAAAAAGCAATGAGGAAGAGACTAGCCCAGGCAAATCTGTCTTATATTGATGAGAATGACTATGCATTTGTACAAACACCTGCATTATTTAAGCCCCAGGAATAAAACTCAGATAAAGGGAGTTTCATACTGGCTGGCAAAATGAACAATGGGCAAATCCCTCCAGAGATTTATACTTTAATTATATCACATCTATGTCAGAATCAGATAAAATTAAGCATTTCATTTTAATATGCCTTAGCTGTACACACCAAAGCAAAGCTATTACCATTTAAATGTTAAAATAAAACTTGCAATGAGAAAGAACACAAAACAAGCCCTCAAGAACTTGGACAGCTTTATGTCATATAAAAGGCAACTGTCAACATAATAGCACAATGATAATGATAATGAGGAAACTTTATTTTAAAGAAAGGCACTCTGGTTAGAAAATGCAGTTACTTTTCAGACAAACTTAGCAAAGGACTGTGTTGTTCCTCCTGACATATATGAACCCACCAAAATGTTTTGTCCACATATAAACTGAAGTTAAATAACATTAAATGCTCTATTTCCTCTTCATATATATAGATGAGATATATATTATATATAACAATATTATAAGTGAAATATACAACTGAATACATTATGTATATTAATATAACTGAAAAAACTTTAGGGATGGCTTCTATCCTACTGTCCTGGGTTCAGCAGTAGCTGGTGCAGTGCTGTGTTAGAATCATAGAATAGTTAGGGTTGGAAAGGACCTTAAGATCATTTAGTTTCAACCCCCCTGCAATGGGCAGGGACACCTCACACAAAAACACTGGTTTTGACTTTCAGCCTGAGAACAGCACTGATAACACCGATGTTCTTAGCTGCTGCTCAGTAATGTTTACTCTGATCAAGGACTTTCTGAGCCTCATGCTCTGCGAGGGAAGAGGGGAAGCCGGGAGGAAGCAGAGACAGGACACCTGACCCAAACTAACCAAAGAGGTATTCCATACCACAGCACGTCCTGCCCACTATATAAACTGGAGGCAGTCACCCAGAAGGGCTAGATCACTGCTCGGGTCAGGCTGGGTATCAGTCAGCAGGTGGTGAGCAGTTGTATTCTCTTCCCTTGCTATTTCCCTTACCGTTATTATTACTGGTGGTAGCAGCAGTGGTTTGTGTTACACCTTAGTTACTGGACTGTTCTTATCTCAACCCGTGGGAGTCACATTCTTTCGATTCTCCTCCCCATCCCTCCAGGGGCGGGGGGAGGAAGCGGGGGGAGTGAGTGAGTGGCTACGTGGTACTGAGTTACCAGCTGGGCTTAAATCATGACACCTACCACCCAGAACTTGCATGGTCTTTACAGTATTCACCTGTAAAACTTTTCTATCAATTAAGGAAGCTCTACCTGTAAAACTTTCCTATTAAGGAAGCTCTGCTATCACTAGCTTGTTACTGACAAGTTCATGACTCATTTCACATGTGTGACCAGCAGGTCAAGGGAGATGAGCCTCCCCTGTACTCTGCTCTCATGAGATCCCATGTGCAGTATGGCATCCTGCTCTGGTGCCCCTAACACAAGACAGAGGTGGAGTCATTGGAGCAAGTCCAGAGGAGACCATGAAGATGATCAGAGGGCTGGAGCATCTCTGCTATGGAGACAGGCTTGTTCAGCCCCAAGAAGAGAAGGCTCTGGGAAGGACTCATAGCAGCCTTCCAGTGCCTAAAGGGCCAACAAAAATTCTGGAGTGGACTTTTTTACAAGGACATGTAGTGACAGGACAAGGGGGAATGGCTTCAAGTGGAAAGAGGGCAGATTTAGATTAGATATTAGGAAAAAACTCTTCACTCTGAAGGTGGTGGATAGGTGGATTGGAGCAGGCTGCTCAGAGAACTTGTTAATGCACCATCGCTGAAGTGTTAAAGACCAGGTTGTACAGGGCTTTGAGCAACCTTGTCTAGTGGAAGGTGTCCCTGTCCATGGCAATGGGGTTGGAACCAAATGATCTTTAAAGTCTCTTCCAACCCAAATCATTCTATGATTCTGTGATCTTACATAGGTAAAAATCAGCATATACTTAAGAACTCAGCAGAAACTCTGGTCATAAATTACTGGCCCACAATCACACAGCAACTCTGTGTAGAGCAGGGGACATGTCCACTGGGTCCCAGACAACTGCCTTGACCTCACCCCTTGCTTATTCTTCCACTCATCCAAAATAACTCCAAAAATAGAAGCTTGTAAATAATAAGGCGCTGTCTCGTCCTTGAGACTTGTTTGTAAAGCTGGGTTAGGATCTGAGTTGTCTCACTGGACTGTTTTAGTATTTCCAGAGAATAAATTATTGACCATGGGTAATCCTAGGGAAAGGCTGGAATGATGGTTTAGAAGTCAGTGTAATGTCAGCAAGACTGGAAGCCATGACATTTCACTCCAGTTTGGAAGGGGTAACATAGCTTAACAGACAGGATAAATGACAGGCCATTTTGCTGATTTATCTAAGGGACAGATTGGCTTTCACACACACCTGGCTACAGGCACAGACAGTGGGAACTGGCCAGTCTGGGAGAGGCCCCAGAGCACATTTTACCCTGCCCAGGCAGACTGCCTGCTGCTGCTCCAGGACACCCACTTCTCCAATCACCTCTGCTGTTTTCATGTTGCTCTGGGTTTCTCCTTCTTACCTAACCCAGGTCTGCCATAAGTATTTAAGAAAGACAGTGTCTCAAGTCTAGCCCACAAACTTAGGAGCAATATAGCAAACAAAACTGCAAGGATTTTATGCAATTCAAAGGGCTAAAATTTGATATGGGCTTTTGAGAGGCCATACAAACACAGGAAACTTGCATCCTCCTGCATACCATATACTCACAAAACAGCCTAAGCAAACTACAGCACAGTATGTCAATAGCTGGGAAACAAAGACTATAATGAGGAAAGGCCATGAAGTGAACTTGATATTTTATTTCACTGAATGACGAAAGATAACTGTTACCAAGCAGGCATTTCTTAAAAAATGAGCAGTAATGATTTATTTCAGGTAAGCAATAAAACTTTATCTGTATGAGAAGAAGTGAATGGTCTAGGCAGAGGACAGTGGTGTCATTTGTCTTTGGAACTAGTCTGCGAAAAATACAGTGAAATGTATTTAAAAGAAAAATAATACTCCATGAATTTTTCTTTATGATACGAGTGTATATGCACATATACACCATGACAGGCAGCAGAACAGCAAAACTGGACATCAGTGGAAAGTTCTTCCCCATATAAGTGGTATGGCAAAAGGTCACAGAACACAGAGAGGGCATGGAGACACCATCCTTAGAGCCTTTTGAAACTCAGATGGGCAAAGCCCCCAGCAACATAAGCTAACCTTAAAGCTCTCCCTGCTTTAAGCAGCAGGCTGGACCACAGACCTCCATAGGTCCCTATGATTTTCATATATTTTACTTTAGCAGGTATATGAAGCAAAAGTCTTACCTAATAATTCAGAGATTCTTTTAGAAAGTATGTACATAGGTATTTTATATTCTGCACATTGCAGTTTACAGAGAAAAGCAGAAATTACAGCTTGAAGAGAAAACCATTCCATTTCTTTCCTAATTTCCTAGGGTTTTTTGTTAAGCAAAAAACAAAGACAAGAGCAACAGAGTGCTCAATATATTTAGAAAGTGACACAGATGCAGACGCCTGTCTAGACATGAGAAAAAAGCAGCTTAAGAAAAAAATCAAATAAGAACATAATTGCCAACAATGATGTCTCAGAATGGATACTTGAAATTTATGCTATAGCCAGGCATACAAAATGAATCCATTTCTAATCTGTTTCTTCAAGTGGTGATAACAAAGATCTAAAAGAAAAATAAGATTCAAGCTATTTTATAAGACAGTCTTAAGCTTCTCTGACCTCAAGGAAAAGCTGTTCGCAGTTGGTGTATTTCCATGAATCTGTAAGAAACCTCCATTTTAAGTACAAATTAGGAAGTGAAGCAGCTCTTCAGGGTTGGCCAAAAGATGCAGATACTGTCATGTTACCAGCAGAAAAGCAGGTTAGCACAGGATTGTGTTTACTTGCTCATTATGTTGGTCATATGTCAGCACAAAAAGGAAGCCTCACAGGTCCCCGCTATCCCCTCTTTCCTTACCCCCACCCCCAAAATTTCACTAAACTGCAGAAAACAGTACTGGAGAAGACCTCAAAGGACTTTTTCTCCAAAGCAAGAGCCACTATGCAATTCCTGACAGGTGTTTCTGCAATCCATTGATAATTACCTTTAATGAGATAAAGAGTCAATCCCCTAAAAACTACATTTTATTTTTTTCTGATGTCTGACTTAAACTTTCTTTGCTGCACTTTTTGTTCATTGCATCTTGTCTCAACACCTGTGAGGGGGAACAGAACATATTTTACAAAATCCCAGAACCACAGGATAACTCTCAGATGGGAACAGCCTTCAGGAGACCATCTAGTTCAACCTCCTGCTCAAGGAGGGGTCAATACTTAATTCAGACCAATAATTAATTCCTTTTTTCTTCAGCCCTTAAAATATTTGAAGATTGTCATGTCTTTCTCCTAATTCCTCTTTCTCAGGGTGAGGAAGGAAATCTTTTATCATGGATTTTCATCTCGGAAGGCCAGCAACCCCAGGCCAGCATGACATGTCTGAACGGGAACCAAACATACAGGAAAATTGATTGGAAGGGAAGTGAAGGAAAAGGGTGATCTCTGAAAGCAGAATAAGCAGAAATGAAATGTAATAAGTTTGACCTGAAAACAGAGGACTACCTGGGAATGAAGAAAGAAAAAAAAATCAGTAGGAAAGAGAACTATGGACTACATTGACTAGAGCTGTTTAAGCTAAAGATTTTTGGCAAAAACTGGCTGCATATGCCCAGGCCACAAATTAAAAGGTTTCTAGATGCCACAAGACTGAGTGTGGCATCTAGTGTGTCCTTGAAGACTGTAACTAACAAGAGCAACGCATTTTATAAGGACTCTCATGAATTCAGGATACTGGACTGCTCCCTGACTCAGACAAACCTTTGCAATTCTCAGCCCTATTTTTAAAAAAATGGCTGAGGACAAAGGATGTGAGGCAGGGGGAAGAGTTAAGATATATCATTTAAACCTTAAACAGCATAAAACAATTCTAGATTTCAGAATGATGTGTCTGTTGGACATGCACAGGTTACAAAGAGAAGCAGAATGTAAATCTCAGCTTTATACTGTAAACATGTTGCAGAAGACATCGTGTCAGTTTGAGGAATTTTGCACCAATCTGCCAGCACCTTGCCATGCTCTCAACCAGCCCACACAATCCCACTTCACACTTTATGCAGCTCCCTTTGGGCACTTTTCCCTGAGGAGAAGGATGAGGCTCATGTACTGATATGGATCTCCTTACCTTATTTATTTGGAAACAATGATGCTATAAATTGATCTTTATGTTATGTACTCACTGGGATCATTAGCTATAATCTTTGAAAGCTGTGTACATGGGAATTCTGGAGACTTCTAGACTAACTGTAATTTGATTTAGTTTTTAATTCAATAGCTGCAACTGCTTTCTGGACCCCTTTCCACGTGGAGGTGCCTTTGCAAAGGACTCTTTCTTCAGCTTAAATTGATTTCAACATGTAGATTATTTGGCTTCCTGCACTAGCTTCATACATGGAATAAAAACTGTATATTTATAGTTTACTGGCAAGACTGGCCAGCTGCAACACTTTGTAAGGCAATTACTCTTTAATTCACAATATAATATCTCCAGGGCATATCAGAAATATTGATTGCAACATTGGCTGCCACAAAATCCACAGTAAGATGTACCAAATTATATTTTTATTGGTGCAGATTGGATATTAAAATGTACATGAACTGTAACCTACCAAGTTCTCTTTTAAGATTCCTATGAGAAAATGAGGAAACAGTTACACTCCATTATTCATACTAGCAACTTTTGCTCTGAGAGCGCTGAAGTTAATTCTGAAAACTCAGTGGCATGTAAATCCCTTCTCTCTCAAAACAGCCTTTGCAGTAGTTCACACAGGATTTGTGGAGTAACTTAAAACTGGGCTCACTATGCGATCTGTGTTTCAGAGTACTTTGCAAGTTCATTTCAGCAGTCATATCAGAGTACTCTCCAGGCTGTGTATTTCCATCCAGACTATGAGAAAAAAACTGTCACAGATATCTTTCTTGATTCACGATCATAATATTCATGCTGGTACAGTATCATCTACCACTGTTTTGAACAAACTCTCTCTCGAGACGTAACCTGTTACAAGCATATATAAAAACATAAAAGCACCTGATGAGCATTAAATTTCTGCTATGAAGAGTTGGATGTTGAATAACCAATATAATTTCAATAATTCAAACATACCAGAACTATTCCAATCAACTATAATTCCTATTTATTTGTATAATATAATGGAAAAGAAAGATTCCTGTTCACAGAGCCTGGTGTCTCAGACATCTACTTGACTTCCTAGCAGCCCAGATGAGTCTGTGTCAAGCAAACAATATATCAACACTCCCCATGTAAAATTAATTGAAAGTTCAAGAAGCAAAAAATTAACCTACAGATAGAGGCAGCAGATCAGTCTTGCTATAAATCCCACTAGTTTTGAGTAGCTTGGTATTCTCAAAACAGATTATGGAGTATTTACTACTGGAAGAGCATCTGAGCTGTTCTCATAGTCTACATTTGGTCATCCTGACATACTGCGTGAAGAAGCCATAGTCTCACCTAGGCAGTAGTGCCCTTGGTCTTCAGGAGTGAGAGTTCAGGCAGACAGCCAACAGCAGGACAACTGTGAGAAAGCTATACACCAGGAGGTAGGAGAATCTGAGAGAAAAACACAGAGCTCCTCACAGACATCAAACTCCATGCCTTGCAGTAAGCTCTATCCCCTGCATAGGCTCTGGGTCTCTAGGGAATAATCCATACACTCTGTTAAGCAGAGTTTCTCTAGTCAGTTTTCCCTTCATGTGTATTTTTCTCTTCAAAAGGAATAATCTTTTATTTCATTCCTTTGCTGTGCCTAAAAATTGTTTTTTAATAATTATTCTTTCAAAGGAATCTCAAATTGCCTTAAGGAGTTTTTTTGACACTTCCTACTAAGGGAGAAGAGCCACTTTCTGTGAAATAAGGCTTTCTGAAGATGTTTAAATTTCCAAACAGCTCCTTACCCCGCAGTACCGCTCCTCATTGAAGATCTGTGGAGGGAGGGGAATTCCATTTTGAGGCTTTTTTTCGCCTGGGACATTCTCTCTCATCCATTTCCTGTTGTCTTCATCACCTGCTATGTCCATTTGCTGAAAATCAATCTTGTTGGCTTCTAAAAAGCCCACTACTTCTTGTTGTTTCTTTTTGATCTGGTTAGGAAAGAGGAAAAACAGAATTCCTTCTTTAAAAAGATTTTTTTTTTTCCTAAAAGAAATTGCTGTTACAAGGAGAACTAATGCAAGTATGTCAAGTTGGATCCACTACTCCAGTAGTCCCCAAACTTTTTGAAGCTGATATTCAGCACTGCTGCACAGCACCCAGAGCATTGCTATTTTGCTATTACTTCCTCCTCTCCCACCACACCAGCTTCTCTCTTTCCTCTCTGGAAGCAGTGATATTTCCATTTAAGAAACGAGGCTCAGCAGAAAGCCTCCTACTCTGTTCCCAAATCTGTGTGTGGTGGTGTACAGATACCTAAGACAATCCCGCGTGAAGTCAGTACAGGCCTGAGAATGTACATATTCTCATCAATATGTAAAACTCTCCTTTTTCCTAGTCATTACATATGACATTGAGCTTTCTGTGAGCCCCATCTTGTCCCTGTTCTTTAATAGTAGGCATAATTAAGTACGAGTGAAAGCTCAATGAAAACCGAGTACCGCTTAACTCCTGTGTTAAGCATCAAGTTTATAACCCATCCTTTACCTTGAAGATGTAATACTCACTGTACTGCTCTACTAAAGGAACACTCCTCCTAAGCAACGTTTAAAGAATTCCCCATTTTGTACACTTATACACTCATTTCCCGGGGTGAGCGGCTCCAGGGAGGAGCCTTCAGCACCGGAGCGAGGGGAAACCCCGCATCCGGGAGCCTCAGCTCGGAGCAGCGAGAGCCACCGAGGGAGCCCCGAGCCCCCGCCAGGCCTTGCC
>WYDI02029640.1:4039-46796 GCA_009867235.2 Psittacus erithacus | reverse complement strand
CATGGCAGAGGGGTTGGAACTAGATGATCTTAAGGTCCTTTCCAACCCTAACTATTCTATGATTCTATGATTCTATGCTACTATACAAGATCTGGTAAGGTTTCATTTAGGATGTTGTGTGCAATATTTTATACAGTTACCACAGGTTGAGAAGAAGCAATTCAAACCAGAACAGGTACTGGAAACAGCTAGTAGGATGAATTGCAGTGGAGCGCTGATCTTGTAAGAGTGCTTGTTTGTTGTTGACTTATGTAAGACTGAAGAAGACTGACAAAGGGCAGCATTATTGCTTTTGAATGCCTACAGAAAGGCAAATTACAGGGATAGGGGAAAGCTAGTTTTCTATGCTAAAAGGCATGCTAGTCCAAGAATAGATGAGTATGAACAGCCACGAATAAATTTAGGCTGGACAGTCAGAAGTTTTCCAGCCTTCAGAGAAATGAGAATCTGGACTGGTCAACTAAAAGTGAAGGGGTGGTGTAAGAAAATGGCTTTATTTTAAGATGGAGTTTTATCTGTGTACTGCAATAAGCTTCTTTGTATGAATCTGGCTGTCATAGAAGGAAACTATATTTTCTAAGTGCTCCTTCCCAGGCCTACTACATTCCTTTGGCAGACAGCCTGAGACTGTATCTGGGAGGCACATTACAGGGCCTTAGCTGACATTAAAGAACAGAGAAAAATATAAATGAGAGGAAGATGTGTGCAGACTGACACATAAAATATCTTCACACTGAGAAATGTTCTTGTTTAAAAACATTTGTATCTCAAAGGTTTTGCACTGAGTCCCAGAAAGGTGATTAGAGGTAGAAGGTAACTGATAAATGAACTTACATGGGTCAAATATATTGGGAGTATGTTTTTACTGGAACCGGTGGTGAATTTTTAAACCCACAGATCCTTTTGCATCAGGAACGTGTCTACATATATCCATAGGGAGGGTCTGCTGGTTTTAATTTTAATGTTGAATCTAGGTTTTTCTCATTTTACTGATATAGTATGGGAAGCTTTAGGCGTTGATTGCAGTTGTCTGAACTAAATTTGCCTAAGCACTTACCCACAAACAGTTAATCTGTTAATGCTGGCCATTGTAAGTGAAATAATAATACAAACAGGAAACATTTTACGTTTTCCTTTCAAATGCTAAAAGAAAGATGGTGGTTGAAGTGCCCCAGAACAAAACCATACACTCCCTTGTATGGCTGTACAAAATTTTAAGAGCCAGTCAAAAATGTAGTCTAAGAAGGTATAAAGTTTCTGTGTCCTTGTTTGTTCACCCATCTGTTCTGCAATCCTTTTTACATCCTAGCCTGTTTTCAGCTCATTCTAATTACTCCAGTCTTGAGACAGACAAGTCAGACAACCCACTGGCACTGTCCCATGCTCATATAAAAAGATTATGAAAAGCAATTAAGACAAAATGCAGGGTCTTTTCTTTATAGCTTAGATGCATTTGTCAAGTATTTGCTCTTGAAATAGTGGAAGAAAAATGGGCTGTTTTCAGTGCTACCTTGGCTGGCATATCTGGCACTTGCAAACCAGCCATTGCAGCTGTGCTAAGCTTGGGGCTGCATTTGTATTATTTGTTTTGATGTTCAATTTCCTTCTCTCCCTTATTTAAATAAAGCTGACAGCCAAAAAAGAACTGATTCTTCATTTTGTGGATTGTCTAATGGGAGCTATTGAGCTATATAAGCAGCGAATGGAATGGTTAACCAGTGAGAGCCGACAGATATTTGGAGTGATTCAAGAACGGTGCATTGTCATTGTTTTGGATTTTGGCAATGTGGCTCCAGCTGAATTTGATCTATGTCGGGATGCACTTTCTACGGTACTCATGGAACAGGTGACCCAAATTGCCAAATTCAACCTCATTCGGTAAGCAGAAAGACTCATAGAATCAAAGAATCATAGAACGGTTTGGGTTGGAAGGAACCTTTAATGCCAGCTAGTCCAACCCACCCTGCAATGAGCAGGGACATCTTCAACTAGATCAGGTTGCTCAGACCCCCATCCAACCTGACCTTGAGTGTTTCCAGGGGTGGGGCATCTACCACCTCTCTGGACAACCTGTTCTAGTGTTTCACCACACTCATTGTAAAAAAATTTCTTCCTTATCTCTAATTTAAATCTCCTCTTTTTTGGTTTAAAACCATTACCAACATTGCAACAGGCCTTGCTAAAAAGTCTGTTCCCATTTTTGTTATAAGCACCCTTTAGGTACTGAAAGGCCACAATAAGGTTTCCCCAGAGCCCTCTCTTCTCTAGGCTAAACAAAGGAGTCCATGTCTGTCCTTTGCTGGAGAATAAAAAGGAGTCACATATCGTATCAACATGTGTTTGTATAATACACCTTCTGTAGTGGAAATTGTTCTGATTCTTGTCATGGTGTATCTGTGGATTTTCCACTAAGGTTCACCCACAGTCATGCTAAGCTTGCTACTTGCATTTAACAGAAGACTGTTGTTATCTGAAAAACAGATAAAGACTAACAGAACCTAGATACTGATATATGCCTTCTACAAATGTAGCACAGAAAAACAGAATGATAAGGGGGACTTTGCAATAGCAGTAGCACTCTACAGGGTTCTAAGTATTACAGAGTGAAACAGTGAAGTCCTACTGACTGCCTAGGCATTCTTGTGTCTATAGGCATTACATGTTTCTGCCTTACAGCTAAATGTACACTCCTGCAAGTGTCATGGGCACAGGCATAGTCATTTGTATTTCTATAGATTTCCATGGTCACCAAACTCAGCAGCAGAACTAGGAAACAATACTAGATTTCCATAATAAAAGACAAGTGCTTGTTCCCCAACATGAATAAATGAATTTGGGCTTAGTTAAAATAGAAGAATAGAAGCAGCTATTAAAATCTATGTATCTCTGCAGAAATTCTTATGTATGCATAAAGGTTTGAATGCATAAGCTTGGGTTTGGATAGATGAATAGAAATTTGAAACTATGAGAAAAAGATGCACAAATTAGGTCATATAATTTTAAAATTGGCTCCACAATCATAACTTGCAGCTACAGTGTGATTCTTAAAAGATGTTTTACCCAAGCTTTGTCCTACAGATTTGATTATGGTGCCCTATCTTAATCCTCTAGTTTGTGATACAGCTGAGATTTGAAAAGTAGAAGATAACTTCTATAGCTTTTGAGAAGCACATAAAACATTTTCTTTAAAAAAATTTGCAAAGCCAAGTCGAAGTTGAGGCACAGTAATTGTGTTCATTGATTTGTCTGCTTTCACAGGAGGGAGACAAAGGATAATGGAGCATATACGTTATTAATTTAAAATAATCTTGGAAAACATACTTGTCCTTTAGATTTGCAGGAAACTCTTCAAAATAGTGCTTGATGGAATGTTACAGCTACTGAAACCAGTTGTTTTTTAATTTGCTTTCTTTCTATGTGCAAATGCAGAAGCGTACATAGTCATACGCTTTGTACTTCTGTACTGCCAGTAAAACTAAGTTAAAATGGTCTAACACAAAGGTCATGCAGGAAGTTGTTGAAAGAGACCTATGGAAGCCAAGGGCTTTTTTCATAGATATTTTAAAAAACTGTGTTTTTATTTGAAGGGGAGGTATGAATTGGGAACTGTTTTTAAAGTACTTCTAAGTTCTTTTAACCTTACTTCAGAAACAGTTGTGTCAAAAAAAATTCTCATTAAAATTACAGTATTTTCCCTCTACTGCTTTTATTGCAAGTCTAGATTTAATATCTGTGGTTCACTATAATTACTACTTACAATATAAAATAATAGTAGCAGTAGCAGAGCTCCACTCTTTTGCTCTGCCAGCATTATTCTATTTCTGATTTATAGTTAATGTTATTTTCAGGGCTGCTGAGGATCTTATGAAGTGGCAACAGAAATCTACTCCTGTGTCTAAGCATACTGTAAAGTCTGCTGTGACATGGCTCTGGAGGCTAGACCATATGACAGCTGCCAGCCATACCAACTCTGCTGAAGCTCTGCTGGAAGCCATGAGTGATGAGGCGGTAAGCTCATACATTTTCAGAAGGCTCAAGTAAATCCAAGAATATTCATGCCAGACTGGCTACTGTGATTTGCCCTGATGAATATTGCGAAGATAAATATTAATGACAGCATTTGGAAAGTTTCTTTTTCCCCAAGTGTAGCTGCATACTATGTTTACTGACGTTCTGTTTATGTAAATGTGCTGCATTTTGAATGCAGAAACTTGTTTATTTGATTTTCTACTGTACACAGAATAACACAATCAGTCATGAAGGGAAAGACAAAACATATTCCCTTCCACTTTCTTTGCCATATATGTTTTTTAGGGCTTCAAGTTTATGAGAAAATTTCTAGTACCAACATTATTGAAGACAGGGAAACAATTTTAATTTTGTTATGTATCCAAATCCAAAATAGTAGGTACAGAGATTTATTTAAGCATTAACCCATGGTAGGGGTATGCAAATCCTTTTTCATCAGCCAGGTTATAGATAGAGTTTCTTTCAGGACAAAAAGACAAAGCATGCTCAGAAATTGCTACAGTTAAATTCTGTTTCTGAAAGTTTATTTGTCATAGCAGAGTCACAAATACAACATATATGCCATCATTTGAGCTAGTCACCTGAAACTTTTGTTATAAAGAGATATTTTATTAAATTTGCTTACAGTGCACATTGTTTCAGTTCCTTAGCAGCAAAAATTTTAATGGAAAATTTGGCCTACTGTGTGTGAACTAGAATCACTGATTTTTGCTGCCATTAAGATCTGTTCATGTGCACAGATCCAATCCTAACTCCTTTACAAATCTCATTCTGAGACATTGTTCGAAGGAGAAAGTAAATTTGGCCTGAGTTTCCTTCTGGTGCCCTATGATGGTGGAATCTTATCCGGATGAACCTTGATATCTGGAAACTGATACTAAAAGGGAACTGGGTGAGGCACAGATTATGCAAGAGATATTTTATATGACTGTTTTTTAAAATATCTCCTTCATAAATTTTATTAACACTTTCCATTTGCAGTGTATAACTGATTTCTTGGTAGGAAACAAAAAAGATTGTATTTAGTTTTCAGTATTGCCTGGATAAAAAGAGAGCCTTGTTGGACCTGGTAGATCCACATATGAATAAATAAAATTTAAAATTTGTCCAACAGTGAGATATCTATTTTTTTCTGGATATTGGTAGGCTAATGGGCAATCTGGAGGAGTCAATTGTTGCAGGTGCTCAACATGAAACAAACTTCAGTTATTTCTGAATACAGTCATTATCATTCATAACTGACAGTTCACATGAGTGCAAGCTTCTCTGTATTGGGGGTAGAGGCTGGGGGAGACTCAGTTCAGTCCTAGGCAAAAGCTCCATACTCTCAGAACAGTCCTAAATGACTCATTGCTCAGAACTGGCTTCATCAGCAGAAGTTGCTCCATAATAATAGCTCTTTTTTCTCTAGACATGGCTTTTCCTGTCATTCCTTTAGCTTATAGCCCAATGCATCGGTTCTACCAAAATTTCCTACCAGTACTCAGCACAGGACAGTGCTTGAGTAAGTACCAAGCATCTATGTAAAACAATGTCTTCCAATTCCCATTTTTATTTTTTTTTAATGACAGGCTGAAGCTGTTTATTACTTCGTTGTGGGTGATGTGCCAGTGGACACAAAGGAGCTACTCCTTGAGAAGGTTTCTGATGGCCCCTGTCCAGTCCACACTGTATCCTTCAATGCAAGAAAAGATGAAACTATTTTTTTTCTGAAAGAGTTGAGCCACTTGGCCTCTGGCAGGTATGACAAAGAAGAATCACAGTAATGATTTCAGTACTTGTAAAGTGCTTTGCTGCTAGGAATAGTATTGGAAGGCATCTAAATATAATCCCTGTTTTACTCATGAGGAAAATGAGACAAAGTAGTTCAGTAAGCAATCTGGGTAAACTGGGGAAATAGCCCAAGAAGTATGGTTAAAATGCAGGACCTACTTGAACAGACCAGCTTCTCTCCATGTATGTGCTCACTGGCTTGCAGAAAGGCCATTCCTTTCTTATATCCTAAATAGTCTGTCATCTGCTCCTCTTCTGAAGTCTGAAAAATTGTTCAGGGGAAGGGTCACAACACAAACTGAAACAATTTTTTATTGTATTGCTTTGTACTCTGCCAATATCCACAGGCACCAGCAAAAGTTCTAGAATTTTGTTGGATCAAGTGCCATACAGAGGTGTACTGAAAAGGTGACGCCTGTGCTTAAATGGGCAGCTCCTGGAATAACAGAAAACCGATGTGGTGTTATCCATCAGGCCTGGTTGTGTGGAAATACAGTTCTGTACCATGCTTTCTAGCATCTATTTAGTATGGTTGGTGGAAACTGATAATACTCCATGTGGCTTGTTGGCTACTTTATCCTGGGAATCAGCTGCGTGGTGAGAATCAGCCTTCAGAAGAAAGAGATAATAAAACCTTAGTCTTGATTCTGATATCAAAATAAGCAAAATAAATGAACAGACAAAAAACTTGCAACACCAAACTCATGTTGAATAGCAGGTGGGCAGTATAAGTCAGGAGGTGTTTGCTTAACAGAAATCACAGTACAGTTAGAGAGCTGTGAAATGGCTGCTAGCTCTTTCTGTTTCACTGTTGTTTGTGCAAGAGTGGGAAGACCTGCAACAGCAGAAATCTCCCAAATGACAGCAGAGCAATTGGTAAGATGGCAGCTGCTTAGCTCTTTTATAGCAATCTGTGTTTAGAAGTAGCTTTTAAGAGATGGAGCATCTGCCAAAAAACAGGACTGCGGGAAAGTGTTGTTTGCTCTGGTCTGATATGTGTCTAAAATGATGGTGGTCATTTAGAACGGTGGTACGTCCATTATACCAGGTACATTGCCAGTCACCATCCTTCATTTTATTTTGACAGCGTTTTTACCTCCATTATAAAAAGGAAGTGAATGTTTTTTGAGTGGTAGAGAAAGGCAAGAAGGGTTGTGGCAGGGAGCTGAGAGGAATTGTTTTGTTCGATATGATTCTCACAATCTTGTTTTTACATGAGTCTAGCCTTGGTGAAGAGACTTATTAGGCAAATTAATATCTTGTTGGTAGGTATTTTCCCAATAACTGTCAATAAGTTTAAGTCAGCTTTTCCACAGGAATGGCCAAGTTCATGGGCTTTTCATGGCTTGAGCCTGTTTCTAGTGTAGTTCTGCTTTAGAAATGCATCTTTTTCCTGTTCTGAGAACTTTTCTGTTTTGACAATGAGGGTAAATGAAGTCTGCTTGACTTCCAGATTTGTATGTCAGTAATGAAACAAATGTTCCTGTTGGGCTTCAAACTGGCAGCATAATATGATAAAAAGGTGTCAGTATCATCAGACTCAGACATCTCAAGTGATATGTTTGCTCATCATGTTAAAAGCATTATTAAAAACAGATTTCCAGGAGATTGAAAAGGAAGATGCCTTAGAGTAAATGATAACGAAATAAAAGAATGCTTTTCATGAGATTTCAGGATGTACGTAAATGTGTATGAAAGTTTTGATAATATTAATAGTGTCGTAGTTGAAGGTTTAGATATCTTGAATAGATAGCAAATAATTCCAAAGTTGTACACCACTATGATCTTGCATGTGTGACATATATCTTGTTAAAATTAGGTATTTATATATTTACACACTGATGAAAACTCATTTTGTCTTACAGATTCCATGCTTTTGCTGAGAAGAAAGACTATAGAGATGCTGCTGGACCTGAACTAAAATGTGAAAAGGATGGAAAAGGTCTATTTGCCCTGAATTCCAGAAAAGTGAAAGGGCGAATGCCACTAGGTAGATAATATATGAACCAAGATGATACTGGTTTTCTTAGTGAGGTTTCAGAATAGAAATGTCACACAGGAACTTGTTAAGTGTAAAATCAAAATAACCTTCTGTAGGCACGGGTGGGGTGAGAACAAGACTGGTCAAATTCAAATTCTGTGTGTGGGAAAGACAGGGAAAGGAAAAGAGAGAAGCGAAGAGAGTAGAGGATGTGCATGTGAGAATGAAAGAGAAGTAAAAAAGGGTAAAAGAACATGTATTTAGGGAGATGAAGAATAGTACTGGTAGGCTTATGCCAATAACCTTGTGGAAATGTATAGAGAAATGGTAGAAAGAAAGAGAAATAGTGTGGAAGACTGTCGTACAACAGCCAATCAAATCAGATCATGTTCATACATAATATAATGGGATTAAATCCACATGAGGTTAATTTACTGCTCTCAAGATCTGAATTTGTCATAAAGAAAGGCAACAAGCATAGTAAAAGATCCATAGAGAAGGTCCAAAGGGGGGGGGGGGGGAACTGATATAAAAAAACCCCAAACCAAAACCAAACCAATCAACCCCCCCCCCCAAAAAAAAAACCCAAAACCAAAAAACCCCAACAAACAAACCCAACAACAGGAGGAAACAAATAACAGAAAGAAACAGTTTTACTGAGAGGCGAAACAGGGTAGAAAATGCTATGTTTACTAGTCACAGCACAACTTCATCTGGGTAAGTCAAATCAGCCTTATCGTTCAGTGGGACTGGACTGGGGTTTCAGCTAAACCGAGGAAACCAGCTTGTGGTGTGAAGTGAGGTTGTGTATGTCAAGTCTGTTTTCTTTATCATCAGGACATTAAATAATAATAATAATAAAAAATTAAAATATCAGGAAGCATAAGACCTGTTTATTCTAATGGCTTACTGCACCATTATGCTGGAGGGAATTAGTGTTGCTCAAATGTACAATGGTATTTTCCTCTTCTTACTGCTGTGGAATGTATGACATTTAGTGATTCACCTAAGGTTGTTTGTCAGTCTTGGACTAACTGGCCCTTACTCCCTAGATTATACTCTAGTTCCTTGTGGACTAACTTATCCTTCACTAGGACTGTGATTGTAACAGCATGAGAGAACCATAATGGGGGGCCAGAAATAAGAGGTGTCACCTGTTTTAACACTTCAGGAAGGGACACTCAAGCCTCACCCATGCAGGATTTAGAAAGCAACAGCAGAGTATGCTGCAAACCCTTATCTCTTGTTTCATACTAATTCAGAGCAGTATAATAATTGCCTTCAGTCTGCTCTGAGTGCTTCCTTGCTGGACCCCATATGGGGGTGTGTGGAGGGGGAGCTGGCTTGCTCTGGCCCCGGGCAGTCAGCCTATTTCAATAGATGGGCTAGAGCTCCTGTATGACTGAAATTACTTCCTCACCACTGTTTCTAAAGCTGAAAGCTGAATAGCTTTAATTGCTCAAAAGGGCAGTAATCCCCTTGAAGTGCATTGTCTGCTGTGTCTTATTGCTATTATGGAGTAGAATTTACACATTAAAAAGGAACACAATTAGCTTTCTGCATTTACTGGGTATTATAAGCACAGTTGTGACATCACTGGCAGCCAATCAGACTGTGTCAGTTGTATGCAGAATCTAAAGTCCTTTCAGAAAAGAAAACACTTTGGAGACATTATTATGGTCTGTGTCTGATGTCTCTTGTTTCAGAGACTCCTTCAAGGGTGTAGAAAGCAATAATAATAAAAGTGACGATTACTCACTAATGGGCTTTGAAACTGGTTCTTGGATGTGTGGCATAAACTATACAAGGAAATAAATAGAGAATGAACCAGAGATTAAATCTTCCAAATGTGGTATTTCTTGAAAGTAAGAGGCAGCACAAGAATATTTTGATTATGTTTCTTTTTACACCGCAAATGCAACAGCTGGAAACTGAAACTCATCATTATGCTTTATGGACTAGAAAAGCTGTTTTAAGGACATCTGATAGTTTTCTGGGTACCCACGGAGTAGCAGCGTTTTGCAAACACAGGATAACTTTGTGTTCACTCTTTCATCTGTGTAACCAAAACAATTCGGAAGTGAACTGTTTAAAACTTCAGATAAGAGCTCCATTCTCCCCTATTTTGCATCTTGAGCAGTCATTTAGAAAGCAAGTGTGAGAAACTGCCAAATTTGAATTTTTTTTACACTCATTTTGAGGGGGTGCTTGAGATCAAAACAGGTGTAAGTCAGTAAAGAATTAAAGTCCTTATGTTGACAGACTAAGATTTACTTAAGGCAGAGAAATGCTTTTACATACAGCCTAATTTCATCCTTGTGGTGGTTTCTCCTCATCCAGCACTGATTTTCCTGTTATCACTTTTCTCTACCTTTTTTTCTGTAGTTTCTTCATCTGCAAAAAGCTGCAGAAATAAGCAATTCTGTTATGTAGTTAAAATTATAAGTGGAAGGGAGGTGAAATTTAGAGTGAAACTCAACAACATAGAGGGCAAGAGAAGAAGGAAGCTGTGGAGAAGGTTCTTGCCAAAAAGAGGTACAGTTGTGTCATCTACTTGGAGTGACAGGGAGATAAGTGCTAAACAGGACTTGAAAAGCATTGGCATTTTGAACTAGACCCTGAAATGAAGAGTGGGTCCTTTTTGGCTGAAATAGAAACAATAGTAAGTCTTCATGCAGTGGTGGTATAGATGAGCTAGTATGTGTAAAGAAAATGCAAATGGACTGAAATCAGGATTTGACTGATGTGACAAACCCAGAGGGATGTGTCTGACCTCTGCGTGAATAGTGTGAGACTGTATTCTTAGGTGTGCTTGATTTTCCACATTTACCTGAAGTTCACAGGGAAAATTTCAGGTTACTGTGTATAAAATCAAAGTACAAGAGATCCAGCCTCCTGTATGACATTGAAGTCGATGAACTCTGTACTGTTTATGCACACAGACATGGGAGAGACTGAACCCTCCCTTTGGAGAGCCAGGATAATGACTTCAGAGTACCTACTTTGCCTACAAGCTGTAGCAAAGACCATTGCTTCTGCTTTGTCCTTCCATATGCTTTGTCTGGTCTTAGGAGCTTAACCTCGGCCTGGCAACTCTTTTTGCCAATGTGTAGTGAGCAATACGGATAACTGCTATACCACATGGCATACAAAGTTCATTTGCTTTGTCCATTTACCCAGTGGGAAAGGGGCCTGATCAAGCGGCGGTGAGTTTCAGTGCTGCTTGCCCTGGCAGGTACGCAGATAAAGCTGTGTACTCCCCTCCGATGCTCCTTTGTATGTCCCCCTTTAACTGGGGACTGTAGAAAGCCACGCTTGAGGGAATATTGCTGTGTTCTGCTGCCACGTAGAGGCTGAGGCAGGGACCAGCAGTGAAAAAATGACTGCCCATTTGCCCTGCAGGCAAATGAAGTTTAAAATAGCTCTTATTCCATTATATTTGGATCTGCTTACCTTCACGGTCTAAGTCAGCTAATCATAGATGTAAGAAATGCTTCTGTTTTCCATGAGCTGCTTTTGCATTGGTATTTGCTTGATGTTTCAAAGATATTGTAGATTTTGCAGGCCTTTTTTTTTTTTTTTTTTTGGCGTGGGCTTTTTTCTCAGCAAGTTTTGTGTCTCGAGTATGAAATGAAATGGGTTACAGTGACTTGTCAAGCTGGATGACTTTGTCTGCTGGGAAGTAGGTGTGGAAAAGCTGCTTCTTCCACGATTGCCTGACAGTGTTAAATAACTGGGAAATGGAAAGGAGGGTGGTTATGAGTTTCCGTGTACACGCGCAAGTGCATCTGTGTTTTTGCTTAGATCCACCATCTTGCTTCTCAATTCACTGGTGCCAACAAAACGCTTCTCCCCCTGCCTCAAGCCCTCCCTGCACCCATCCCCACCCTCTTCTTTTCCAGGGCTTCCCTCCTCCAGAGCAGAAAAGCCATTTAACCCAGCACAGGCCATATCCGAAACGTTACCCAGTGTGAGCTGCTCTGCAAGGTCGCGACGGCCGCAGTGAAGGCTAAACCTAACCGACTGCGCGGCTCAGTGCAGGCAGGGGCAGGCAGCGGGGCGTTACGGCCGGCTCCCTCTGGCAGGTCTGGTGTCCGCCCTCTTGCCGTTTGCACGTGTTTGAATCGGAACCAGACGGTCCCTAAGGGTCCGGCCGTTAAACGGCCAGCCAGGGCGGTTGAGCGGTTGAGGGGGTGGCCCTTCAGGGCAGGGTGTCAGGGAGGGCCCTTTGCCCCTCGGAATGAAGTGATTATTTTAAGACAAGGTCTTTCTAGGGACACGGGTGCCTGAAGGTGTGCAAGAGCCTGGGGGCCTGGAGCAGTTGAGGACTGCATCCCCCAGGGGGGTGACTTTCAGCTGCTTTTCGGTTGGTGGCCCCCAGAAATGGCACAGCTGAGGTCTGAGCGCAGGGGATTTAAACTGACGAGAGGTTAGTGCTTTCTTGGTCATTTTTCACTGATGAGCTTTGAGGGACAGGCTGCAGGTTGAGAACCACACTGTGTTGTATGGTGTATGTGTATTTTGAGTCTGGGGCTAGGTTTCAGAATGTATTAGCTTTTCCTTCACACTCCTCCTTAGCTGGAGAGGAAAAGAGGCTGAGGTGGAGATTGAGGTGAGCCTTCTGTGTGAAGAAAGTTGTCACTTACAGATGTCACTGTTTGCAACCTGCTCTCCCTGTTAATTCCAGGGAAAACTGTTGTCAGCTAAAAAGTTTTCTAAGCAGCTTGAACTTCACAATGTGCAGTTATTGATGCCTGCGTTTATCTTCTGTAGCGTCATCAAACATACTTGCTTTGAAAGTGCATGCAGTTTTACTTTGTAGTGCTGGAGCATAAATGAGGGAAAACCCCATTTTTGTGTAATACCAATTAAATACACATACCTTGCGACAATAATCTTGTAAATTTGATGAGTCCATAACATCATTTTAAGGGGAAATGAAGCAACACAATGATAACATCAGCGTTGTTCTAAAGGTAGTTGAAATATGCATAGTTCTTTCAATATTTTCAAATGTAACATTAAAAACATTCATAGAATTAAATCTGGATCCCAGCATTTGATAGCTTCTGGGGGATATCTGGATTTAGTGAGAGACAGCTTCACTGGAACTACATCCTTAGCAGTCTTAAATTTAGAAATATGTGCATGTGCAGTGTGAATGCATGTCTTTTGTGGTTTTAACTGTGACAACAGGTGTATGTGTGTATATATATCTATATCTATATATATACGTATCTTCAATGGCTGACTACTCATCAGAAATTCTCTAGCTCCCTACTTGCTGGAATTTTGCCAGTGCTCAGATTTTGTATGTTTTGTATTTCTGGGAAAGTTCATTTATGGAAGAAAAGTTGTCTTCCTTCTGAAGTATTTGAACAGAATACTTTTCTTGAACTTTAAAAATAATGAGGGCAGACTGAGGTTTTTTCTCCCTTTTGTATTTTATGTTGTGGAATGATCTGCTTTACTAAAGCTTTTTTCTTTTTTTTTCCTTGATTTAAGAGCTGTTGATCTTTGTCCCAGTGGCTGAAACAGATGTTTTTGAAATGCAGGGAGGTCCCAGGAGATGGCAGTGTACAATAACACATTTCAGAATATTTCTTGGAAACTAAAAGCATTTCACAATTAAAACTAAGTTGTTATTTTGTAGAACTTTCATATCATTCTTTCAGGGAACTTTATCAAAGAACAGAGTGATCAGGTTTGTTTGTTTACTGATAGCCTACTTTAGTAGACAAGTTTGCGTGTCTTATCTTTTAGACAGTGAACCACCACTGTGTGTTATCAAACCATTACATGATAAGATACAGTTGCCTTGTTCAGCATCTTTATGTGCAATTCATAATGCGTTGTAATCTGCAGTGGGTTGTAGTCTGTGTTTGTTGTTAGGATTGCTCATTATTCAGTTTATTTTATATTTTTACTGTAATGCTACACACAGTTTTTGTGTATGCTGCTATACTGCAAATTAAACTCAAATTAACACATCTTTTAATAGTGTCCATACTACTTAGGTATACATGGTGCCTCAATTTTAATAATTGTATTCTACTAGATAAATATATACTTTAAAAATGAAGACAGACATATCTTTTGAGATTAAGAAAACCTTTTATCAACTCCATCTTTGGATTTTCCCAAATTTTTTGAAACTATAGCCTCATAGTAAAGCACTTTATTTTGTAGCATTTACTTACGACTGTTGAGAATTGTTAAGATAAAAACAAACATCTTAGCAAAATTTCATCGCAGACTCTTCAGGAAAAGAAGACTTAATTTTAAATAAATGTATCTATGTACTTTAAGGGAATTGAAATCTGAGTTGAAAATATCTTCTCTTTAAAGTTTTAGAGTTGGGTCTAATATTTGGAGGCAGGTTTTTCAATGAGGCCCAGGGAACAATGTGTGGAGTTTGCTTATTATTATCTGAGAGCGTTAAAAAGAATTTGCTTCCATTGTGGGAACAATCTGTGGCCAGCACTGGAGGTTACTTCAGCCAGGGTAAGCACCTCTCATATCCTGTTGCCAGCTTTGAGCCCCCTTTTGAAGTCTGTCAAAGAACAGCATTTGAGGTCCAGCAGTGACCATGAAAACAAAGTCATATAGGAACATCTGACCAATGACTTTGTGGTAATTGAGGAAATCGTGTCAAAAAATCAAGTTCTATTTATGATTTCTTTTGCAGTAGCTGGTGTCCGTGAAGATGTCTTTTTGATCTGGAAGGAATTAGAGGAAGCCAAGAGTACAGCGAGACAAATTCAGAAAATTTTATCAGAATCTGACCATTCTGCTTCTCAAGATGGTATCATTTATGTTTCTTTCAAGACAGTTGCCATCATATTAATGACTGGTATTTTATTTGTGAACAGTTTTGATTACATGTCAATTTGGGGATGATTTTCTCAGAAATACCTATGTACAGGTAGCACTTACACTTGGCATCTAAACTTAGGGTTGCTGAAAACTTTCCATTACAAATCTGTTTACTACTACTTAAACCTGCTGAACTTTAACAGCGCAACCTAAACACACCATTTTTAGGTCACCAGTGATTAGGTTTAGAAATTGCCTAGATTTCGACATATTGAAACTCCCTAAAAGGGAAGAAGTGTGGAATTCTTGTAGTCAAAGGTAGAGGATTGAAACAGATTCTGGATGAGTGCTCTGACAACTTTTGTTTTAAGAAACATGGAAAACACCCACATTTATTCATTAAACTAATAGTTCCCATTATGTTTGGCCTAGAATATGATCCATTTGTTATGTGCATACTGATTGGATTGAGCCCTAGTGGAGACAGAAGCGCAACATATCTGGCTTCTGAATCTCTGGAAGGCTTAAACAGGGGATAGTGAGAAGCTCAGCCCTGCTGAGATGGAGGTGCTCTGGGCATGCTCTGGAGCAGAACTATCACACTGGCAAGACTTAAATACTGAAAACTCAGGAACCTGTAGATTCTAGGCAGCTTCAAGTGTTGGACTGCAACTCGGGGTGGATTTCCAGGATTATAGCTGTGATTGTTGGTGTCTGTATTCTGCATTAGTCCCTGTTTTTGATGTATTTACATGCTGTCTGGTGATATTTTTTTCATAAGTTGATACAAGATTTGGGTTGAATTAGCACAAGGCATCAGTGATCTTGTGTAGCTCCAGTATTGTTTGTGCAGTGCAATTGCTTTTGCTTTGGCTAGATGGAGGCTGGGGCCAGACACTCTTTTCTGGATCACCTGCTGAGGAATGCTTTGTACAGTCAGTTTGTCAGTCACTTGAACTGTCATCAGTGTGTTGAGTTGTGTGACTGGGGTGGTGATGTTTAAGATTCGTAGTTGGGAACTCTCTCTGTCTGCACTGGGTTTGAACATCTGTCAGTAACGTAACTCTGCAGGACTTAAGCTTGATTTTTTCCTACTGTGAAGGCATAATACAGTTCTTTATACTGATAACCATCTTCTGAATGAGCAGGACTTCTCATATGAAGGTAAACAGCTATACCGTAATGCATCTGAACAAAAAGGCCACAATAAAGCTGCAAGGGCAGCCCTAATTTCAGTGTTTATTTATATATTCCTGGCTACGCAGCTTTAATGTTCTCTTAGTGTTTGCCTTCATACACAATCACTTCATAAATAAATTGAAGTAAATGAACTTACAGTGTGATTTACTTTGTCAGTTCTTCAGCATTGTTTGACTGTTTCCCATTGATCCAAATAACTGCAGTCTTTCCGTCTGTCTGCATTTCTTCCTGGTTTTGCCTTCCTGATCTGTTTGAAATGCTCTGCTGCAAAATGTAGTTTGTTCTGAAGATTGCAATGTTCTACAAGAGAAGAAACAGAAAAAGAGAGATACTTTTTTCTTCTGACTCTCCAGAAAATGCCCTAGTTAACTGAAGCGAGATGTGGTTTTTACATAAAGCATGTGAAAGAAGGAAAACAACAATTTTCTTTTTAAAATTATGTGAATGCATTTGTGACACTTGCCACACTGGCTGTTCAAAGGGCTGCAAGCAATCAAAAATGTTTCCACATGAACAGGTCTGACCCTGCACCTGCCCTGATGCTGGCTCATCTGTGTGTGTTAAGGCAGTAGATGTCTCCATAGGTTTGTTGATAGGCTCAGGATCTCAATGCTGTTGTCACTGTAGCTGTATCTTAGTAAAGTAGATATTTATACCACCTAGGTTCACCAAAGTTGGAGTGTGACAAAATAAATTCACCCTGCTATGGGATCCACTGCTGGGACATTTGGTTTTGGTGTGGTTTATTGAGCTAGTGACGAGTGACTGTAGAGCCCTCTACTCTATTGCCAGTATCTAGAAATATGCAGTGTCCAACCTTAAGATGGTCCCTAGAAAATTCCTAAGACATAAATGATATAAAAGGGTAACATAAGAACTGTCATACCAGATCAGACAAAAAGAATATCCTGTTTCTTTCAGTATCAATTAAAAATGCTAGAAGGAGGGTGTAGAGCTACAGAAAATGAGTTAGGATGGCACACAAATGATTCGTGGCTTGGGATACATGGTGCAATACTCAGCCTATAAAAAGGCAATATTGCAGAGAAACACAATAAAATCTCTTCCAAAGACATTGTAGTTTGTTTTTTATATTAAATGGTCTTCCCTGAAAAAGACCAAGGGCAATGTTAAACAATATTCTTGACTGCATTTTCAATTTTATCTTCTGTTGCCTCATTTTCTCAAATGATTCTCCTTGAAGTTAGATGTCTTATAAAGGAATCTTTTCTGGCATTTTGTAATTCAACTAGTATGAAGGTTAAGCCAACCTTCATGCTACTAAGAATATTGCTTTTGTATGTTGATCTTGTAGCTATTTGTCTTCTTTATTCTCTCTCTTCTGATGGGTTTGTTCCAGTTACAAAGGAATTTGTTGCAAAGAATTGTCTGATAAGGAAAAGGCCAGCTACCAAAATAGAGAATATTAAAAAGCAGTCAGAAATGTCCACTCACTCCAATGCTATCAGTGTAAGCAGGATAAGTTTGGAAATTTTGACTCCGGTATCATAGTCTGTTTTTGAAAATAGCCTATCAAAAATGAACTGTGTTATACAGGAGATTTTGTTTGGTTTATTTTCTTTATTAGCAACCAAAGGTGATCATCCATTACAAAAGCATACATCTGACAAGTATTTGACTTCTGAGAAGTGGTTGCAGAAGTATGGCTTGAAAGCTCAGAAGCTCACACTGCATGATGCACTTGCTGATTGTACTTTTCGCCATGCAGATGGAATTGTTGACATAAAAACTAAACCAGAAGATGAATCTTCACAAACTGATGCTGTGGGTATTGTTAATTTTCCCGCATGTCCTGTGAGTTGCTTAGTTTTTCTTTTGAAGCTTGGAAACTTGACTGATAGATGAATTTATATTTAAGTGCATGGTCTATTATTTTGTAGGTTTTGTTAAAATCAGCTTATTAGTGGGCTGGGACAAAGGTGTTCATAAATAAGATTGTGTCAAAGGGCCATTTGAAAATTGCTGTTTCAGGGAGTCTTTCCTGGTCCACATATAGTTTGCAAAGAAGAATCAGAACTGGCTGAAGCAATGCCTTGTTTTGCTATGCATTTATGTGGGGTAGGTCAAAGCTTGTCATCTTTATTTTTCCTTAGAAGTGTTGGCCTCAGCTGCTCCAGTATTTGCAAGTCTTTGAACAAATTTGGATTAATTTATCCTCTGTTTTTCTCAAGATTTATCATTACACTATTTGATAAGCTTCTGTTCTTGCTAGCTACAGGAATAAAACCAGTTTCTACTAGCTTTTGCCACCCTGTCCCTATCTTCACCTGTTCATGTGCAACAAGCATGTACCTTTGAAGTTTGTTCACTGGTTATTACTGCAGAATAATGTGTTTTGGAGCAGAAACCGTATTTTTCTTGGCTGTAGGAGACAAAGAGGAAGGTAATTCATGCAAAATACTGCGACAGATTCGTACATACGTCCTGGAAAGATGGATCTATGGTTCACCTATATGTTAGTACAGAAAAGTATAAGCAGTATGAAGAGAAAATGAGGACAGCTCTCAGACAAGTGGAAGGAAGGTTAGTGTTCTGTCATGTAAAATCAGTTTGTGTTATTTTATGTTGGTGTTGAAATGTTTGACATTTACTGTCATAAGAAGCTTAAGTTGTTGGTAAACTGCCAGTACTGAGCCAGAAATCCATTTTAGATCAGAATCTTGTGTGTAGGATTTCTTAGTAGCCATGTGAGAAAACTGATGAACAGTTTTATCTTTTGTTCTTCTGGAACACAAATGTGAGTCAGTTTGCACATTATTAAAATACTGCTAAATGTGCCAAAAAGCATCAGAACATAAGGTGGCAGAGAACTTCTGGAGTCATCAATAAAGCTTTGTAAAGATTCGTCCTGTGTACATCCTTGTGATACCTCTGACACCAAGTAGCACAGCTTGGCTTGTGCCCATACCAATAACGGTTACCTGTCCTTTTTGCAATTTTGTGTTGAAGACAAGTTTGACTCTTTATCAGAGTCAAGGCATGAGCTAATAAGGCATAAGATCAGAAGTTCAGTGCCCAAGTTATCTCCCTAGTTTACTTTACTGCAGCCATATAGATATACTCTTAGATTTTGTGGGACATCTGCCAAAAAAATAGCAGTTTGAGGGTGTGATGCATCTGGCCTAAAGATGCCCTCAAGTAAATTGGTTTTTATATCTACATTAGGAGAAGAAGGAAACTTCAAAAATGGATACTGTAGAACTGAGAGAAAGAATAAGTTTGTCCTCTGTTTTGTATATTAGAGTCACAGAATGGTTTGGTTTGGAAGAGACCTTAAAGACCATCTAGTTCCAACTCCCCTGCCATGGGCAGGGACACCTTCCTCTAGACCAGGTTGCTCAAAGTCCATCCAGCCTGGCCTTGAACCCTACCAGGGATGGGGCAGCGACAACTCCTCTGGGCTAATAAGATGTATCATTGAAATGACTGTGTCATTGTCCTAATGTCTCACATTAGGACAGTGAGAAGTCTTGCTGAAAAAAGCGGGATAAGAATTTCTATGTTATTGCTGCTTCTCTACTGAAAGTATAACAGCTTGATTACATTTGTCAAGGTCAGGGAGAGTTTTGTTATTCCTTTCAATTTATCTTCATCTTGCTATATTTAGGATAGTATTAACATACTGTGACAGAAAAATTTGAGGTGAGGGGTTTTGATGAGTATGTATTTTGAAGTCCAAGCCAAGTTTATGGATTTGCTGTTTTGAATGGTTCATCTAATTGTTAAAAAGTGTTGGTTGACCTCATCAAACACTTTGGGGAAAATAACTGTTGGCAAAATAGCTCTCAGTAGCAAATGTTATAGGATCTTCTAAGTTTCCATGACATCATTTTTTTCCTAGGGCCATTATATTCCATCTGTTAAATATCTCTGTTTCAGAGTAGACAAGTAGTTTATGACTCTCAGGGGAAATCAGATTTGGACCTGATGCAGCCATTACTAAGGAAAAGTTCTTGTACACAGCAGTATGTATGCACGTATTTAACTGGCAGGTATGCTTCAATCCTGTTTAAAATGTAAAACTAAGTCTGTATTTAAGGCTCAAGGTCAGGAAAACATTGAAGCATCTTAGCATGTAGTATGCTAAGATTCTTCAAAGTGCTTAAGTTCCTTGCAGAATAGATTCTCAAGTGGTTTCCTGAAAAGGGAGGTGGATTAGCCTATGCTTAAATGATTTCTTTAGTTCATGCTGGAGAGCAGTTACAGGGGCAATAGTTAACAGTTACTTCCTCATGGAATTTCCCAGCTCCAAGTACCCAATAGCTGGCTTTATAAAGATGCTGTATTGCTTTATCTGTTTTGTCTGTCTCTAGAGTCATACAGAAATTAGAAAATAAAAATGCCTTGTGTTGCTATGTAGCGATGTAGCATTGGTTCATCAAGCCTAATATACAGCTTCTGACAGTGACTAGTAGCAGGTGCTTAGGGAAAGAGAATAAGAAGTAAAGGAGTGGTAAAAACATCCTTCCTGTTAGATTCTAATGAGCAAAGCTCTAAAAATCTTACAGACCAGGTTTCAATTTTTTTTTTTTCTTCCCAAGAATTAAGTGGCTTCAACAAGGAAGCAGAGGGCTCTTTGGGAATGTGTTTGAAGATGATGTCTACATTCTCATTGATACATCCCAGTCTATGAAAGACAAGTTGCCACTGGTGAAGGAAAAAATATTTCAGCTCATACAGGTATGATAAAGTGATGATTCTGAAGACTGAGGAGCATTTTAGAGTAGGCTGATCTTCCCTGGATGGTTGTTACCCTGGTATTTTAAAAAAAAATAAATTTAAAAAATAACGGCTTTATAAAAATATTTTTAGCTTTCTTGGTGTGATCATTTTTTTTCAGTTAAAAATTTGTATTTTTCCCTCATTTGTACAAACATTTGAAAAAATCTGGAGAAAAGAAGGCTTAAGTAGTTCTTTCCCTCAAGCCACCTCCCTCCTAAAAAAACCCAAAACAACCACCACTCCAACCCCCTCTCAAAACAAGCTATGCAATGAAACACCTTCTGGCATTTTCATTTTTATCTTTAAGCAGTGTCGTCTGATTCCACTGGCATGTTGTGATTTGTAACATGTATTCTAGATTCACCTTCATACTTTTACAATAAAGGGTGTAGAACGTTTTGAACTTGCATCTTACAGTGACTCGGAACATTGCAAAGTACACGAGTACCTCAAAAGCAGTGAGTACTGGGAGGCACACCTAAGACAGAGTTTGGTTCACCTAGTTTTAGAAATCTACAATGATGTCACCTAAGCTTACATTAATATTTGAAAGAAACAGGCACTGTTTAATCTTAACTTTTTTTTTTTTCCTTACTTCAGAGGAGTAACTGACAAATAAGAATTCTATCAGTCTGGCATTCATGGGAATCATTAGTAGGGCTAGAAAATTTACAACTGTAACAGAGAGGTTTTTGAGCTAAGTGCACAACTGCTAGGACACAGTACAATGTGGTCCTAAAGGCAGATCACTAGCATGAGAAAATAATGAGATACTGTGCCAGGAAGTTTCACAGGCAGCTGCACAAAAATGGAGATGAAAGGGAAGCAAAGATTCCAGGCTCTGAAAGTTTGTATTAGCTTGCATAAATCTTCCCCTCCTTATAACTTTGGTCAAAAGCAACTTCAGCAAATTCTTAACTTAATTCTCTCCTGCTGTCCTAGTTCCCCTTGCCAGTGCTCTACTTTTGATTCTCGTTCTCCCTCTCTAAATGATCTTACTTTGATTCCGATTTCAGTTTCTTTTGGTAAGCAGTAATAATCTCTTTCTTACACCACTTTCTTAATCATTTCTCACACCCAGTTTCGTGTCTGTCTTTCTTGTCTTCCTAGACATTTGCTATTCAAGTAGTTTGAGAAGTATGAGTCAGTGGAGGCTTACATTGAGAAGTTCAAGTAATCTTAATAATTCCAGGCAATAGTTGTCTCTGTCTTTTTATGTCTCTCTGTACACCATAATTGAATATTATCATAATTTATTGTAACCATATAATCAAATGTATATTAATTCAAATAACTCCTACTAGGCAGTATTTCAGGGTGCAAGCATTCTTTCTTTTAAGACTGAGTAAAGTTCAGGTGCTGTATTTTGCAGGAACAACTGAGACACAAAAAGAGATTTAACTTTGTGAAATTTAGTGCCCAAGCATTGGCATGGCGAGAGAAACTTGCGGAAGTTAATGAGGAAAATCTGCAAGATGCCTTGATTTGGATAAAAGGGCTTAAGGTAACATGGCAACTAATTATCACAAAGCGTGTTTGTACAAAGTTATAGTTGTGTCTTCTCTTTCAGTATGGCTGGGGTATTTTTGGACTGACGAAGTATTTGTCTTGAGTAAGCTGAAAATATAGATGATGATGACTTTAGTATATCTGAGTACTGTCAGGTATAATAATCCTTTAACAGTGGGCTTGTTTATAAAATCATATTAATTCAACTTGCAGCCTGCTATGTTTAGTAGGCACAATGCAAACACAGGCCTATATGATTTCTGTAGGAGCCATGACAGTGCTCAGACCCTGTGTCTGAATTCGTCAGTCCTTCTGCCGGGCTGCTGCACAGATGAGGGCTGTGGCTGGCAGACTTGTAGCTCAGGTGGTGATACAGGAAATTGGTTCCAGTGAGCTGGAGGAGCTTTTTTGCTCGTTTGGTGCATAGATAGCTGACTTCAGCCTTCATAGGAGCATGAGAGCAGCCATACTCAGACCAAACATCTGTCTACCTACCCAATATTCTTTCTCTGACAGTGGCCAAAATCTGAGGATTTTTCCCTGAAACAGAAATGCTTGTGGTCATCCACAGACAGCTACCAGATTGTACCATCAGCAGCTTTAGGACTGTTTAATGTGTCAAATGTGGATGGCAATGTTATGAGTACAGGACTGAAAATCAGTAATACAACTGTGTTTTTTAACGCAAAAAACCATGTTTGTATGATAAAAATATAATAATAAATTTGTTATTTATATAATAAAAGAGCATTATGACAGCTCTTCATTGGACTTAATGAAATTCCTGGGGATGAGGGAATTGGGGAAGCTACATAATACCTCTGAGACTACAAATAAGATAAATAACTTTGTATTCTCAGAAAATAGACAAATACATGGAGAAAAGAAATTATTAGTGTGACCTCACTGATTAGTTGGTGACTACTTGTAACTGAGTTCAGTAAATTTAATTTTACTGTCTTCCTTGAGAGTTAAAAAGTTGGCTCTGTTTAAACCATATATGTGGTTCAGCATCATGCAAATTCAATAATACTTTGAACTACTATAATTTGATACCATCTTGTATATGTATTTGGGAATGGCCTTTTTCATCATTATTCATGAAGTTGAGAATTGTTGATTATAAGTTTCCTTCTAAGTTCAGATCCAGATATCCAAAATGGTGCAAGGAATGGTACAAGAACAGTCCCTTTTTTCAGGCTTGACATCTGCTGCTGACCTTTTAGTCTGTTTAAAGCAGTGCAAGTATAAGTCTGAGATCAGAAAGCTGCCTTTACAGTGAAGCTGAAATGAACAGAAGATTGCTCTGGCATATTAATCAGAATAGATCCTTTGATCTCATTTTATACATTTTGGTCCCAGGCTGTTGAATAAGGAAGCTGAGCTGTAAACAGTAACAAACTGTTCCTTATAAATCCTTCAGAGGTGACAACATTTAGAATTTTTGGAGTGATTATGCCACCTAGTTGAAGCATGTCAACTTTGTTTAAACACTGATAAAACCAGTGTTCGTATGTACTGGTAGCAACTCAGAAATTAAAATTAACAGTTTTTACCTTGAGGTACATAGTTATTTCCTGTAGATTATCATCCACAGTGCATTCCCATAATATAGTGGAAGAAGCTGGGAAATACTGGGAATAGTAGATGTATTTAACACAGGGAAAGTGGCTCAGGCTAGTTATTTCTTATGAGTCGGTACCGGTAAAGATTGTTTATGAATCACAAGATAGGATTATAAAGTGTCTGTGCTATCGTGTTGCCTGGCCCATACACCCTTACGCAGCCATACAGAGTCACTCTCAGAGTGCACTTCCTATTACATTTCACCTGGTTTACTTACTTTGCCCTTTCTAATAGAACTGTTTGCTGGAGGGAAGGATTGGAAGAAGTTTTAACACAGTAAATAAGACTGAAGAAACAATCATAGAATCATAGAATGGTTTGGGTTGGAAGAGACCTTAAAGATCATCTAGTTCCAACCCCCCTGCCATGGGCAGGGACACCTTCCACTAGACCAGATTGCTCACAGCCAGGTTGCTCAAAGCCCTGTCTAACCTGGCCTTGAACACTGCTAGGGATGGGGCAGCCACGGCTTCTCTGGGTAACCTGTTCTAGTGCCTCATCACCCTCACAGTAAAGAATTATATCTGTTAACATATTTTTGCATGTATGGGTCAATGTTAAGGATTTGTATTTATCTTCTGTAATGCATTATATAAGTGGATCCTGAGTCTCTCCTCACTTATAATCCTCACTGCCCTCCAGAGTGGTACTCAGGTGTATGCCAGCGTATATCTTCTCACAGATTTTTACTTTGGCTCCATTAAAAGATTAAGACTAACACATGATGAAGCACTTTTCTGTACTGATAAAACCTTACCTTTCCCTTAAATATGGAAGGTTTTGTACACTGAATGTTTAAAAGGAAATCTGAAGATGTAAACTGTAGGTTTTAGGTTCCTATAAGTCATAAAATGAATTTTGGTGAGTTTAGAGTTGCATTTAGTATAAAAAAAAAAAGACAAATCATGATTACTACATATGTGAATGACACAAGGAAAGTGCTAGTATTGCTCAAATCGGAATTTTTAGGGGGCACAGTATTGCTTTACTGGATATGTTTTGTGGTTATAGCTAACTTCCATGCTAAATAATAAATGACGTCTACATTGGTGTGCCAAGGGGGTAGATGGGAGAGAGTTTGGAAAAAATATTGCTCAGAAAACCAGCACGTCCTTTACCTATTTTTGAGAAATAAACTTGTGCAACTCTTTTGTGGAGCTTTTGAATTATTTGGTTAAGTAAAATATGTGTTTCCAAGGGAGTGTGTTGAGTTGGCAATCAGGAGCTGTAGTGGGAAAATATAATAGAATGTATCTTTCATTTTAAATCTTCCTACCTGTTTATAGACTTTCAGTGATTGCTGCTGCTTTTACAGCTCATATTTCTGTTGCCAGCATTTTGCTTGTGTCTTCACATAAGCACTGAATACCAATTTGGTACCAATTTATGCTCCTTTGTCACTAGCTTTGATTTTTCTGGCTATATGACATAAATATTTTCACCATTTTATTACTGATTTTGTTTCTGTAATATCCTTTAAATTGGTACACTCTCATTATAAATTTAAGAACAAAGAACTGTTAGTATTTATAGCTGTCTCTTTGTTTTTTTCTTTTTGGTTTCTTAGGTTGGAAGTTCCACAAATACACTCAAAGCTCTCCAGATTGCTCTGGCTGATACTGACACGCAGGCAATTTATCTCTTGACTGATGGGAGACCTGATCAGGTATTTCTGCAGTTGGAAAAGAGAAAATACAGTATTGTGGTGTCAGAAGGCTGAAGTATGAGATGAGTATCATACCTGCAGAGCTGAGTCTCTTGGAATCTGTCAGATGTTGCCATAATATTGAAAAATGTTAGCTGAGAAATGTGCTGTTTGTGAAGGGGTTTTGATTAGAACTCTCCGTGCACAATCCAGTCTTTGGTGCGTGATAACTCATGACATTTCTCATGAGTTGTTTTAAGGATCTGGTAATGAATTAAATAAATGGATTAAATGAAATGGATATGTTATTATCAAGGTTAGAATTTGTGTTAAGTAAAATGTCTCTGTAACTTAGTACAAATATATCATGAATTAAAAATAAAAAAATTAATGATGGTCCAATGATATGGCTGGATTTAAATATTAAAAACTTGTAATCTTGCATGATGGCTTGAAATCCTAAACAGAAAATTATTTCTATCACCCCCCCCCCCACTAGCTTATGTTCAACATTTTACCTCAAAGAACACATTAAATATATAAGTAGGCATCTTCTTACATTGTGTGGCAGAACTTGCACAAAGGCTATGCCATTTTTGAGAAGGACCTGTTTTTTTTTTTTTCTCATATAAAGGTGTTACCATTAATATTATCATAGAATCATAGAATCAACTTGGTTGGAAAGACCTTTAAGATCATCAAGTCCAACTGTTACCCCAGGACTTCCAAGACCACCACTAAACCATCTCACTGAGGGCCCCATCAACATGGTTTTTGAACACTTCTAGGGAGGGTGATTCCACCACTTCCTTGGGCAGCCTGTTCCAATGCCTGATCAGCCTCTCTGTGAAGAAGTTTTTCCTAATAGCCGATCTATTCTGTTGTTCTGTCAGGTCTCCATATGATTCCAGTTTTATCCTACTAAGTCAAATTTGATCTCATGTAGGTGCAATTCTGGAGTAGCAGCAGCCTGGAATTGCTTTAAGTTTAGTTTTAAGTGGATAATGAAATCAAAAGTATGTTTTTATTTTTGAATATGTTGCTACCATAACTTTAAATTATGCTATTTCATGTTTTATCAGCCTATGCAACACCAACTAAAAACTGTAAAAAAACAATTTCAAGCTGTAATGCCTGGTGAAAACTAGCCTGTATGCTGAGCAGGACATTTAAAAAATACTTTATTTGCCCTTGAAAATTTAGCTTGGTTGTAACAGCAAATATGCAACAAAATCCTGACTTTACTTAGGCAAACAGCTAGGCTGAAGGCCATGTGAAATTAACTACTGAAGAATATTAAATATATCTAGGATTTAGAAAGTATCATAAATTGCATAAATACTTTATGCATTGATAAGGAAGAAAAAAAAAATATCTCCAAAAGTTGGAGAAGTGCATCAATAATTTCTTTCTAATATATCCTTCAGCATTTTTAGACATGCTACATCTTGTATATTCTCACGTAATTTTGATTTCTTTCTTGGAGGAGGAACACTAGGTTTCCTATTTTTCTCCACCTCTATTTTGTTTCCTGATACTGAATCAACTTTTCATTGAACTAATTTAGCTTAATATATCAACAGTTATATATGTCAAAAAATATTGCAATATACATCTAGTGATACTAGGTACCAATGTAGTAATTTAATTGCATATGCTCTCGTAATTTGCTTTAAGATTTCAGAAACAAAGAGTACTGATTTTATTACAACTAACACTTTATTAGAGTATCCTGTGCCTTAATGCATTATCAGTGTTTCAAATTCAGTTTTCAATTAGCTTGTTTTATTTAATGTGAAATAGCTATCCATATAAAAGACATGCTTTTAACTGCTCTACATCTGTCTCTAAGCAACAGTATGACTGATTAAATACGTACAAATTCTCCAAGTTTCCATAAATACATTTCTAGATGCCACACGTTTAATATGCATTTTTGATTTACAGCCCCCCCCAATAATTTTGGCTCATGTCCAGATTCATTGTAAAGTTCCCATCCATACTGTGTCCTTCAACTGTGATGATATAGAAGCTAATAAATTTTTGCATGAGCTGTCTACTGAAACAGAGGGACGATTCCATTATTACAACATTTATTTGACTGATCCTGATGCTGCAGAATTTATTATTGTGAGTATCTGAAAATAAATGTTTCTTCATATCATATCACTCAATTGAAGTAACTGTGACTCACATAATTGTGATTTCATGTAAGAGATTATTGAAAAAGAGGATTTATCCTAGTCAGATTTGAAGTGATGTGAAAGCAATGTCTGACATTTTTTCTTACGAACTTGTACTAGATCACAACAAAAAAAGCCCATATATCATGCAAAGTACCTTTGTAGTGCTACTGTTATAGACCAACATATAGACCAAACATATAGACATATAGTGCACATATAGACTAAATTAAGCTCTGGAAGAAACACACATGATCTCCGTGGTCTCAAAAATAAGTTACTTTTAAAAATAAAACTATGGTTTGTATCATACCAGTAAATGAAGGATATCAGAGCTGAATTTGAATGATGATGAAGGAATGATTCTATGAATTTTGCCTGAAGTTTGCTCTACAGTAGCCACTGGGGAGAGATCTATAATGAGTAAAATGACTGCAATAGCAGTGATCAATCATGTGTGACTAAGCAGCTCAATCTAGCAGTTCCCTATAGGAAATTTCTGAATAGACTATCAGAAACACCCATTTAAAGCATCTTCTTGTTTTTAATTAAGGTTAGAGTTACTTAGTTCCACAACTTTTAGAAATGGTGGTAGTGGAGCAATGAGAACAATCAGGAACCAGACCGTAGCAGGAGATGTAGTGAAAATACTCCAGCTCTTGAAAGACACCAGGCTGCGTATTGGGCTATTTCCATGACTCTGCTGGTGCCGACTGTGTGAAACTGAGCATGTTGAAAAGATGAGGGGCAGTCTGTGTTCTCCAGCTCCAGACTTCTGGCCCTGTGGGAGTTGTAAAGTGATAATTGTTGGAATTTCCTTCCTGTTTCCTCCTGTAGTCCAAATGATTCCTATTTAGTTCCATTGTTTACTTGAAGAGTATGTTTTTTACTTCCCATTTATCAGGGACAGTATGTGATACAGATGTGATTTGTAGAATGACAGGACAACATTTGTAATGTACATATCTTGTGTTATATTATTTACTTGCTTGCTTGCTGGGAATAAGGGGAGCTACTGAGGATTATATCTCTCATACGTTTGTATCTTGATGATGCTTGCATCTCAAGGGATAACTGGCTTGTTAGGGAATGTTCTTCATTTTCCTAACAAGGAAGAGTAATTTGGAAGTCTGTATTGCCAAGCACAAGAGACTACCTGAAAAAGTCTACAAAATTTTGCAGCTGTCCTGAGACATTATTCAGAATTATGATGATGGCTTGCATAGTTTCAGTTCAGAAATGAAGCATGTTTAATAGTACTTGTAATAGAACATTTGACTGGACTAGATGACCTTTGAAGGGTCCTTCCAACCCAAACTATTCTGTGATTCTATGATTTTCTTTTTGTTAGAGTGAAGACATACATCTTTTGAAAAGAGAGATTGAGCAAGGAGAAAGAGACCTGGAGAAAGTGAAGACCTTTCATGCCGAATGTCTGATGATGGATTGTTGTAATGGAGAAAATGATGTAAAGAACAAGTATGTTCTCATACTGCTATTATGTTAATAAGAGCTAGGAGCTATCTGTCACATTTCTCCTTTCTCATTGCCCTGCATTTTTAACCTCTGACATTCTCCTCTTTGAAAAAGAAAGGTTCCCTGTTTATTTGTTTGTTTTAAACAGTCACAGGAAAAAACAGGAAAAGAAAAATACATTGGTACTGTGATGTGTGAGCCAAAATTATCTCAAATATCTGAATAGTCTCAAATTATTAGGAATAATTAAAGCAAAAAGGTGAAAATATATTTCTATCTCTAGCATATGGTAAAATTCCTCCCTCTGAGAGGATTCACGAAAAACTATTGTTCTATAGGTAGAGCTGGCCTGGTACTTCATAAGTAAATTGCCACTCATTGGGACATGCTGATTGAAACATAGGTTACATATATATGTATTTGTTTAAAAGATGGCAAAGACTATGAATGAAATTCAGCTTATTTCTTTTCACATTTTTGATTTTACCATGTGAGTCTGAATGTCCATGCCATATTTATCCTTGCTTTGTCATCATTAAAACTAGTTTCATGTTCAGCATCAGTTGAAAAACATACGTTGAAAAACATGCTGAAAAACTCAGTATGCCAAGAGCAACAGTTAAAAAATTGGTCCTTCTACAGCATTCTGAAGGCAGACTCTTGAGCTACTGTGGAAAAGCTTTCTGCATGTCTGATTACACTGAGTTTCTGTTTGTGGAACAAATACAGACCTAGCTTTAAATATGAAGTTACTTGTAATCTCAACAGGAGAATAGCCTTAATAAAAAAATAGCTTTCCCCCCAAAAAAGTACATTTAATAATGCTGAGATTTGTAAGACAGAAATCTATTAAAAACAGTAAGTTAAATTTATTAAAAAGAAAGTAAAATATATTAAAAGTGGAGAGTGCTGTGGAAAGATTCCATGTAGAAGGTCAGGTGGGTTGTCCAGTGTGAAAATGTAGATGTTTATTTCAGAATTTGCATATTTTATTTTTTATTCATGCTGGGTCATACATATAAATGTGTGTGTGTATATATATACACATATGTGCATATATATATATATATATTTGTGTGTCAGTTATTTTCTTTGCTGATCGTAGGTTTACTCTTTCCCCCAGGACTCTAAGTGTCTATTATGGAATATTCTGAACCTATTGAAAATATATGAGGGTGTTGCCTTAAAAGTAATGAACATCTTTTAAGTAGACTAAGAAATTACTTTTAAATAGTTTAAAAAAATAAGAATATTTTAACCTTTGAACTCCCCTTTGAAATGCAGACTTGGATAATAGAGAAAATATTTTATACTGTTTGAAGCATGTGAAATTAGTATTCAAATTTCCAGAAGACTACAACTTAGCATTTTTTTCAACCAGTGTCATATGCTTGAAGTTTTTTCCTGCTTGTTTCTTCTTTTTGTCACGAGCAGAAATCACAAGCAGATATATACTGTGTCATCTGTAAACAAACATGTTGAGGAGCTGAGTACTTCTACTCTTAGCAGTAGGCCATGCTGTGCTTCACAAGAGCCAACACTGATGCCACATCAGCAAACCTGGCAAACCATTGCTGACAGTCCAGCCCAAAGAAAGAAAGCATTATATGCAGGTAAGACTAAAATGAACTGTAGTTACTAGCAGAATTTATTCACTAATTTGAAAAGATTCTGTTAAAAATAGCAAAAAAGCACCCTTGTAGGAACAAATAAATGCTTTACTGATTTAAACAATCATCCTTCCAAAATTCTAACTTTTGCAATTTTTATTTTTTGGCCATTTTACTTATTTCGTCCAAACAGACAAACAGATATCTGCTCACTTATGCTTCGTCACAGGCACTGCAATGCAAAAAAAATTTGACAGACTGTTTTGGAAGCTCTTTAAGCAGTTTTTTAACTGTAATTATTAAACCCTTACCTCTTTTTATTCTAAATAAGTACATCATTGGCAAGAATGAAGACCTGATCTGTTTCATTAGTTACAGCATTGCTTACACTAATATTTCCGCTTAATACACCTGTAACACTAAGCTGCTCTTTGAAGTATGCTTTGTATGCAGTCTGAAACCAAGTTTACTCAGCTGATGTAAAAATAGTTTTCATCTTCGGGAAAGTACAAGGTACAAATTAGGACTGATTGTGTTTGACGTCTTGTGTAGGCACTCCCTTAAAAATTGAGACTGAATAGCAAAGGGGAACTCGGAAATCCCAGGCAGGTATTTGAGCAGTGAGTTAGCTCTTTCTTTCCTTCCCTTTCAACACCTACAGAGCAAAGAAAGATGAGTCTGCTGCGAATCCTTAGGAAATCTAGGGAAGAAAGTCCAGAGGAAGGAATATCTCCTGAAAAAAAGAGGTTTTCTGTCAAAAAGAATGTGAAAAGTACAACCACTTGCGAAGGCAAGTTGCCAGAACAGGAGTCTCTGGGTGGGGGAGACAATGATATTTCTCCTGCTGTGTTTGTAACTAATGGTGCCTCCTGTGTGCAGAACTGCTGCACAAAGGGTTGGAACACAGCTCAGACGCAGAGAGCTGGAGGTGTAGAAGGATACTGTAACAGGGCCCTTACATCTGCGGCCAGACTTCTGCCGGTGCCCAAACTATTAGGTTTACAGCAGCTTTGTCATGTCCGCAGTATGAGGCAGCAGTGATAAAACTATGCCTTACACTGCTGGAAGAATATCACAGTTGCTTCTTACCAACAGAGTAAATACATCTTGAGAATCTTATTATACACTAATAGATTGTTGAGATACAGTAATTTGTAATTATATTCAATGCTGAGGTTAAAGTTGAATGGTGGTTCTAATTCTTTGGTACCAGTGTAAAAGGAAGTTGCACTTTATCAGTATGCTTAGACTTGCAAAAAACATGCTCTCTGGGATAGATGCATATATAGAGATAAAAGTATTTCCAGTGGGGCTTGGATATACATCTAGATAGTTTTCTTGTCTCTCAGGAATTCATGCAACTCTGAACTTTATATTAGGGCCTCTAAGTTGTTCTAAAAAGTCACCTATATACTTAAAGTTGTTTGACTTTTTTTACATTTCAGTGTCTTATTTTTATTTCTTTATATACCTTTTATACACATTTTCATAACAGTATACCTTAGATTAGCCATTCCCGGCCATCTTACTAGTGATATCACTAATATTGGTATCACATCTTGAAATGGGAAATAAACCAGTTAGTCTTTTTCTTGCTGTTGCTATAATAAATAAATACATACCAAGTTTATTTTACTTTTAAATTAAATTATTCCCCGACTATTTTATAAATTTTCTCATTGATTAATTAGGGCTCATGAGTCATCTAGTAGCATTGTTACTATTGATCAAGGAACAAGAAACACAGGAAACATAATTCTCATTGATTAATTTAGCATTCTAATTAGACATTACTGTGATTATTGTGTAGTCTTTGTGACACTGCTAGTAAGCTAAAATTAAAAAAAATGATGCTATTATATGTCAGTTTATATTTGTGTATTTTCATGTGCACAAAAGTTGTGAGCTAATGAAATTCAAATGTTTCATCTTAGATCTGAAGATGCAGAAGTCTGTGAAAAGGGCATCTAAAAGGTATGTCTGGGCGCGTATATACGTACATCGTGCAAATTATTGTTTATATTTTTCTTCTGTCATTCCAGACTTCTCAAATGTATTTCTACCTTGTGCTACATCTAACAGTCTCTTTTTTTCTAGTTCTTTAGATATCTCTTCAGCTCTTTGGTTAAAGACCCATGGCTTGGTTGCTAGGCGACTCACCATCATGGATGCCTTAGCTCCTACTGCTGTTCCTCATGGTACCAAATACATCCCAGTTCTGGAGAAACAAGTAGTTTCTAAAGTATTTGATGAGGTAATGGTCACACACTGTTTCAAAGCAAACAAAAAAACCTTGATACTGTTTTTAGAAAGATGTTTTTATTAATTTCTATAAATGTCATAATTGCATTCCCTAGTGTTTATTGCAGACAGTTGATGTCCACTAAATGTGTAATGCGTATCTGAATGTTTATTCTTGCATCCGTAAAAAGATAAAACTGATAGTTAATAGTATTTCTTGCAGACTTTACCGTTAAGTTTTAGAGCTATATATTTTTCTTTCACAGTTACCAGTTGATGGCAGTGTGCAGCCATCAGGTATTCAGCAATTTCTTGAGCACCACAGCCTCTACTGAGCTATATTAATTCACTGGAGTATTTATTTTAGGTCCATAAATTCATTTGGAAAACTTTGCAGGTGCACAATTCATGGGTTTGTACATTCTCAAGGTTTACATGGGTCTGCTAAGACCTTTTGAAAAATATTGGAATTCAGTAATTAAAATTTAATTCTGATAGGTGTAGGCGATTGTGAAACTGTAAAATTTGCAATAAATTGTGTATCATAAGCTCTGATTGCCATGCCACATAGTATTTCAAGTTTACTATTTGCTAAGAACACATTCTATTCTGCTTTTACTCTTCAATACCATAATAATGTGATTTTGTTTGTCTGCCCCTCATATTCTATTCAAAGTGTTTTGTAAACTGTATTAAATATTAATTTTGCAGGTGATGCTGTTTGTGCTTGGAGGTACTCTAGAAATTTGTGAGGAAATGTAACAGCGGGCTTCTACGTGGTAAAGCCCTGCTGATTTTTTATTAACTTGGTTTGAGTAACATTGCAGACAACAAACATGGCAATATGAAACTGGAAGAGAGGTACTCTGTTTCTTGCCTTTCAGCTTTCAAGGTCCTCCTGAAAATGACAGGTAGCGAGATTTCATGTCTCACAGTTCTGGGCAGGGATTTACCTCAACTGTCTCTGGCAAGATACTTCACGCTAACATGTGCCCATTAACTTTAGCTTCTAAAAGACTTCAAGATTAATTCAATATTAGGAGCTTAGATGTGGTCTGTCACTGATGTGACACAGATTTATTAATGAGAGAAAAGATGTCCTCAGAAAGAGAAGGGAATTTAAAGTCATATGAATCTCATGGGCAGTTATATATATACAATAAATATAAAGTGCTTCTGAAAAAATGGTCATACTACAGTAATTTGGAATCCAGCTAGTCTGTAATGATTCAAACACAAATAAAACATCACTGAAGAATGTTCTCATTAAAGAAGTCTTTTTAGTATTTTATTTTCTGATTGCTTCCCTTATTCCCCCAACAGGGGCTTTAGATTTTAAATTGAACCTCATCCATCTTTTTGTCATCTATATCCTGGTCTCAGACAGGCACATGGAGAAGCTTCCCACTTAACCATATGTGTTGGTGACATTTCTGGAGAGAGTAACATTCTCCATCTTCTCCATTTATGTCTTGGATTTTTTTCTGTTTGTAATCATTATCAGGACATTGATGTATAAAATAGTTTTTTGTCATGGTTTAACCCCAGCCACCAACTAAGTACCACACAACTGCTCGCTCACTCCCCCTAGTCCTCCCCACCACCTTGTGGGATGGGGAGGAGAACTGGAAAAACACAAAACCTGTGGGTTGAGATAAGAACAGTTACATAATTGAAATAAAGTAAAATATAGTCACAATAATAACAACAACAATAATAAATAATATTAGGAAAAAGAGAAAGAGGCGTAAAACTCAAGAAACACAAGTGATGATCAATACAATTACTCATCACCTGCTGACTAATGCCCAGCTTGTCCCCAAGCAGTGATCAGTGGCTCCTGGCCAACTACCCCAGTTTCTATGCTGAGCATAGCATTCTGTGGTATGGAATATCCCTTTGGCTAGTTTGGATCAGGTGTACTGTCTCTGCTCCCTCCCAGCTTCTTGTGCACTTCCTCACTGTCAGAGCATGAGAGACTGGAAAGTTTGGCTTAAAGTAAGCGCTGCTTATCAACAACTAAAAAATCAGTGTGTTATAAACATTGTTCTCATGCTAAGTCCAAAACACAGCACTGCATCGGCTACAGAGAAAAAACCAAACAAACAAAACAACTCTTATCCCAGCCAAAACCAGAATACTTTTCTTACATAAACTGCTGAGTAATTTAAGAGGCTGAATGATGGTGGGACTTTGGACTGACAGATTGAGAAAGCATCTGTACTCCTCTCTGTCATCCTTTTCTATCTTTTTCTCTGCCTTTTGAAGATATACTTGTAAGTGTATGACTTTTTATTTTGTAAAGAAGTTGACTTACGTCAGTGCTGTATTTGGAGATTTGAAATGTATTGAAGTTCCTGATTCTGCCTAACTTGGTTAGGTTCCTAAGTCTTATTATGGTTAAGGAAGACTAGTTTCAGTGAGCAATATCCACCTTGTTCATTCTTTGGTGATCAGCGCAATGGTTAAAAATGTCTCTCTTCATTTTTAGTACTCCAGTTCCTTAGAAAATATGGTCCTCCAGAATAATGGTATTAAATACGTTAAAAAAGTAACTAATACACCTGTATGCTAGAATTTGATGCTAATAGAGTGTTGTTTTAAAGCAGTACAACCTGGAATATGGTCATGCTTCATACATTCTTGTCTCCCTTCTGACCAAACCTTCCATTATTAAAACGAATTGTTTGACAGTACTGATTTAGTTAGACTTAACTAGTAGTTAGGAATCTTAATTTGCAACTTCTGCATAAAGGGATTGTGTCATTTCAGAAGATTTCATTAGTGGGCTGGAATCTGTGTCTTAATTCTGACATTTCTTTGGGGTGCTCAGATCTTTCTGCAGCCTTCCAGTGGTCCCTCTGGCTGTTCTGATCCTTGGACATGGACTCATAGCCATTCAGTTATACTGGTGGAGGAAAAGTTGTATAATAAATGAAGTTTTTGTCTTTTATTGTGTAATAGATCCTACCATTGGCCCACGTTAGCAACAACAAGAAGTGGATCACACTAATTAATCCTCAGGCAGTGAATCTTGATGCCTATAAAGAGAAGCTGGAACAAGCAATTAAATCCTTTGAAAGGCAAGTCACTCATCAGAAATGTATCAAGTTTGTAGTCTAATTTCACATTTTTCTTATGTAGTGGATGTTCAGTCACACATACTTTGCTTAATGCTGGTAATTCTGCACATTGACATACTTTAATCCACCATCTACCTGCAGAAGAAATGTTTATTTTCTTAAAAAAAAAAAAAAAAAAGCAGGATTAAGAGACCCAGATAATAGGCTAGGAAATAATAAATGTTTGTTCAGTACTAAAAAAATGAAATCATTCTTTTACTTTCTGGGAGTGAACTTGACAGCAGAAGCCCTTAAGGAGGAATATCCCCCGAACATAGCCAGGCTTTTAATTTACAATTAAGCTCCTAAATCCATAGACTGACTTTTAAATTAGTGGCCTGCTTTTTGCTGCCAGCTGCCTAGCACCAAACTATGGATGTAAGGATGTAAATGAGGCACCCATAAGATACAATTTTTTTTTTTTGAGAGAGAGGTATGAGAGATGTTAACTAAATGTTGGTAAAAACACATCAGAAGTAAACAGGACAAAGACATTAGATCTCTAAACTATTTCTTTTCTTGACATAACTTTGTGGATTTTTTTTTAAGTAATGCAATTATTTGACTGCTACTGTCATTCAGTAAACTTATGAGAGCTTTGACAAGAATTACTTAAACAAGATATATCTTTTTCAGACTGTATTCTAATACCATTTATAGATGTAATTATTTTAGATGACAAAAAATAACATTGATGATAAATGTTTAGTCTTTATTTTTTGATTAATTCCACTGAGACCCTTTAAGGTTTTTCTCCCTTCTGTAGCTCTATGATCATACCAATTCTTTTCAAAACATGCAATAGCTCTGTTTTTCAGTCCCACGTCCTATTTCTGATGTATCCAGCTTTTGTAGTAAAAATGTAGAATTATGGTTTGCAAATGCTGCTTGCTGTGTCTAATCTTAGTGGAATTCAGTGAATAAAAATCTTTTGGGTTTGTGTGCTCAGTCAGTGAGACAATACTGTTATTATCAGGCTGATGAAGAACTCAGAAAATCTCAATTTTTTGTTCATTTTGATAGAAGGTTCGAGTGGTGTATTTTTGATGGTGGCTTCTGAAAAAGAACGGAATTTTTCATTGCTGTGCCCTACCATTGCATATTTTACATTTACTGACTTCAATGCTAAGGGAAAGAAAAGTATTTTCTGGTAAAACTCTGATGATCTTTACTGACAGCATTTTACAGTCTCCCAGAAATTTTGGTGATTCGGAGTACTGTTTACTTACGTTTACCCATACAGGTCAATGAATCAGTGCATTTGCAATAATAAATTGTTTTCACTACTTCTATGAAAAAGATGGATAGAAGAGAGATCTGCCTGAAGGTCCTTATAATTGACAACGTAAAAAAGAGTTCTCATGCCTTTTCCTCTACATGTGAAACAGCAACTCAGTCAAATTTATTTTGCTCTAAATGCATAGTACTTTTCCAGTAACTGATTTTGCGAGGCTGCAGTTCAGCTTTGTGAGTAGTGATTGGTCACAAATTTATTCTGACATCTATAGATGAGACAATACAGCAGGGGGTGCAGGTTTCAAGAACAGAAGCTAGCATAACAGTATCTCCCCTATATGTAGATTGACCGTAGCATGAGATTTAGTGGGAGAAAAGTGGCAAGGGCATAAATTCTGTACTCTAACAAAGTGAATATCCAGTACTTAAGGAGAAAACCACTGGAAGCTTCAAAATGTCTATGATCTTGTATAGCCAAAAGCTTTTACAAATGAGTTAGTTACAAGTGTGCACATTAAGAAGTTTGAAATAAGCTTCATTTAATAAGCTTAATTAGTGCATGCTGAGACTGCAGATTGTGAATGAATGAAGTGATTTACATTCTAAAACTGCTGGGATTTGGTTTCTAGTAGATAAAATCAATCATTGGAAATTAATATTAAAAATTTGGTGTTAATGAGCTTTTTTGTACTTGCAGCAGTAAATCTGGCAGGCCTGTTAAAAGTTCGATGGTTATAATCTGAATTTTTCCTAACAATGAGTTTGTTCTTGTATTTCCAAAGAAAGTTTGGAATTTTTTCTACAATTACAGCAATCTCAGTAGAGGTTTATTTCTGTGGTATGAAATACAGTAATTGAGTGATGGCTTAATTGTTTGAGTTGTCAACAATGAAAACTGTAAGCTAATTGACCCAATGACAGTGTATAATATATGTCTAAGAAGCAAAAGGAGAAAGTTTAGTGGTGTTTTTAAAAGATCTCAGAACTGCACAGTTTTGGGATAATCCCTTCTATTTTTCTGTCAGTAGTTTTTCTTCATAGCCAGAGCTTAACAAAGTAGAAACCTGAATGGCACAACTGAGAGGTTATCTTAGCAGTAAAAAAAAATATGAAAAATTAAATAGCATTTCTCTCTGTGTGTCTCTAGGATACAGTTTTCTGAAACTGTTTAATTAGAGGGACTGTGTTTAGATTAACTGGCATTTAATCAGTTTTGTTATTTGATTTAACATGCTGGTCCTGATGAGAACCATCCACAGAAAATCCTGGCAAGAAGCAGTGATTGCCATTAATCCTTCTATGACCCTGAAATAGTCATGCTGCTACTTGATGGAAGATGCTGTTTTCCCATCTTCTCTTGCAGTAGATAATTTCATAGCTGAATGATGAGGATACAGTCTGATGATGCAGTGCTCTTGGAATACAAATCAATGCAGATATCATAAGAAACTGTTTATTAGCTAGCTTTGAGATGATTGGATTCGCAAGGAACTGTATTCCCTCAAAAACTACTTTGCTTTCTTTAATAGGCGCCTAAATCTAGTTATTTGGAGAGCACTCCCTGAGGAGGAAAGAGACAAGTAAGTTGCCACCTTTTGGTTTTCTAACCTACCTCTGAAAGGCTGATCATAAATATTTGATACTTTTTTATCAATATTTCTGTAACCAATTGGTCTTATTTTCAAATATATCAAATATATGTATACCTTACTTTCATCAACTAATATGTGGTATGGAGCAATATTAAACTCTGGACATTCTTCTTGTATTGCTGATTATTTTTAAAGAAAAATACTTGCATTCTTGACTTGAATGTGCTGGTCTATTCTTAATCAGTGTCAAGTGGCAGGGCCTTGGGAGGGCAGCATATCATTGTCTTTGGCATCAAGTTAAATCTCTCATCCTGTAAAAAACATTTCAGTGGCTGGTTTGTAAAAGAATAATAAGCACCTTTACAGCATGCTCTGGAGCTGTATGTCACACTGGAATTTTTTACTATTTTAACTAGCTTATTTCTGTATATTGATTTAGAAAACTAGTGACTGTATAAACAAGACTGACATCAGTGAAGTTAGATTCTCTTTACTTCAGAGAATAAAGTGAATAGGTATGAGATATTCCTAGGTAGAAAAATAGTAATGAAAATGATAATGTTTTTAAGAATACTTAAGCTACTGAGCAAAAAGTACACAGAGAACTAAGAAGAACTAAAACCCCGTTCTGGTGCAGGGAGAAGGTGAAGATTGCTAAGTAAAAGAACATCATAGAATTAAAGAAAAAGAGAAGTAGATGTCTGTTGATAGACGATGAGTTGTAAAGTATAAGAATTTGACAGGGTGGTATCCAAAACATTTTATTATTGGTAATATATGGCCAATTATCTGCATAAGAAAAAAAAAAAGTCCTGTCAATTGTACAGTCTGTTGCTGCAGAGACATATTTAAATCATTAATAGTAGTGCATAGAAATTGAAATATTTGATGTATTTCTCTTCCAAACTTACGATCTGAATGATCATCTTCATGTACTAGAAAAGGATGGCAGTATACTTCCAAATCAGTAATCAGGAAGGAAAGAGTAATAAAGTCTACTAACTCGATTACAGTAGTCCTGAAATAATTGATTGAGGAGCTTTCTGGTTTGCTAGTGTGTATTTAAATCTTATCTCAGATGCTGAGGAAATTCAGATTTACTGGAGAAATGGTAATTTTGTGCTTATGTTCAAAATGGTTGGGAAATCCAATTCAGGAGATAAGTTTGCTTGACATTGATTATAAATTAATAATGGATTCAGATAATAAAGAACAAGATCTAGGTAAGTAGCTATACTGGTCAGGTTAATTTCAATACAAGGGAGCTCCTAGAGTAGAAAGATAAGGAGCGGCAAAGAGTAGGGCAATGTGGTAGGCATCACCATGGATGTATGTGTTGATAAGACAGACACTTAAATACTCTCCCCAGTTCTAGGTTTCACATTTTTTAAAATGTTGGCAAAGCTGTAGAGAAGAGCCTCAAAAGTGCTATTTGAGTACTAAAAGGAAGTCTGTTACTTCCAATTGGAGATGTAAAGAATTCTACCTGTTCTGGATTTTGAAGGTTGGTTTTTATCAAGATGACTGTATCTAATTGGTGTTTTGGTTTATAAGTACCTTCAGTGTGTATCTTCAAGCTGGCTCTTTAATCAAGTGGACATTGACATAATCTGAACCACAGATGGAAACACACTCCTGATCACTGAGTACGATTGTGCAGTGCAAGGCTGGCAGAACAGTAAACAGAAGGAGATTGACTCTTTTTTATGAGAACAGTCAAGAGTGATGTGGCAAATCAAGACTTAGTAGATGGTTTTTGCCATTTTAGGTTGCCTAGATGCTCCCAGTTCACCATAGCTGCTGCTCCAGAAGCGTCAGGGATTTCCATGATTTCTCAGTTGTAACTGCAAGCTCTTTATTGATCTATTTATTTTATATTGAATCACATGCTCTAGGATATCTAAAATGGCACTGGATGATATCTATGCTCAGCCACTTGAATTGCTCTGTAAATGTCTTTCTATGACATGGTTATAACAGATGTGATTGTTTGACAAACACAACAGTAGCTGAATGAAACACAAGAACTTGTGGTATGCAGAAGATTGAATGAATTTGATGCTTTATTCTGCATTTACCTTTTGTGATTCTATTTGTAAAGTACTGTAAATTTTTTTCTGCTTGTGATTATTAATTGTTTTGAACTTATATTTAAGATTTAAAGGGGATGGGCCAGTCCAATATATGCAGCATAAAGAAGCTTTGCTGGAGGCTTTAGAGAATTTGGGATGGCCAATTTCCTATGAAGATGTAATATTGTTAGAAGATGAGATACTGGCAGCATTAACATATATACAACAAGCCTCTGATCTTCAGGAAGCTGTCAAAAAGGAAACTGAGAAAAACTCAGAATCATGCTTAAGCAACAATAAAAAGGTAATAGATTGGAAATTGTTTTCCCTCCCCTCTCTCTCCCTTCTTCCCCCCTCCAAGATATCAATATGTGCTTCTGGAATAGTTTTGTTCCATGATTATAGCTGGTAAAGCAGGCAGTTAGCATGATACTATACAAATGGACCAAGGAAAGAAGGTAGTTAAAAAGAGAGTGAGCATTCAATGTTTTTTTCTAAGTATGGAGGAAGTGGAAGTTCTGAAGCTGGGAGAGCCGCAGAAATCAAGCCCCTTAGAAACAAATCTGAACAAAGTATCTTTCTCTCCAAAGACAGTGGAGGTATATATGGAAGAAGAGAAAGTAGAGATATATTAAAGGCAATTATGTTATAAGATTTATAGTTGGGTTATTATTTGATAAACAGGACTAAAAAATCTTGTAATGTTGTAGTAATTTACTGTAAGCTTCTGTGGTATCTTTCTTGGAAGAGAAAAGATGGAGACAAGAGGTTGGATTCAGCTTCATATTAGGACACTAAAATTTAGTTGTCCATAAAATATAGGCTTGTATGAACTGGTGGCTAATCTTAGTATTGTGAATGGAGTCAGTGGCATCTGGAGTTTATCATGGACACTGACTTTTGGTGAGCCACAATGCTTTCTCCACTCCATGAATACATTAGCAGAAAGTAGTCTACCTACTCTGAAACTGTGATCAAAGTTTTTTAATTTTTTATCGAGATACGTATGTGTCTCCCAGATGATCCTCTGATTTTACTTGGAGTGCTATTGAGTAGTTTAATGAAATACATATGGAAATACGTGAAGCAGTAAGTATAAAAATAATGCTAGTAGGTTATTTTAGACTGCCCTATTGGGAGAGTATACTTTTTCATCTTAATGTTTTCTGTTGGGATATATACTATCAGAAAACATATTGTTGGTTACAATGTTGTATACTCCTGTTATTATTTTCACTCTTTCAGAACATTCTTGAAAATCAATTGATACCACCTTAGTGGTATGAATTCTCTGAGAAATGAAGAACAGACTTAAGCTTTTAGAACTGATTTAATCTTCCCTGATGGAAAAATTTCTGTAAACACTACTGATGCTTTGAAATTCAAAGTAGTTACCTCTTAAAAAAACCCAAACAAGTTCTCTTATTTATTTTCAATTTTTTTCAATTAAAAGTTTCATCAAACAGTGCTTCACTGGGAGTGCTGCTGTGCCTCTGCAGGACTGCTGTCTAGGTAGTGTTAGAATAATATCAAAATAAGCTCTCTAGGAAATTAACAAGAGAGAAAATTATTTTCTCAGACTTATAAATTCTGATACAGGATAAGTAAAAAAAAAATAGAGACTTAATAAAAAAGCTCATATATTAACGTATTCCTTTTCTTGTTCCTTGTTTCCTATCATTGAGTGAAGTAAACTACTTTTTGACTGAACTTGAAGGTGTGGTTCGTCTATTTTCAGTGAACCATAGAATCACGGAATAGCTAGGTTGGAAAGGACCTTAAGATCATCAAGTTCCAGCCCTCCTGCCATGGGCAGGGACACCTCCCACTAAACCATGCCACCCAAGGCTCTGTCCAACCTGGCCCTGAACACTGCCAGGGATGGAGCATTCACAACTTCCCT
>WYDI02029639.1:0-57017 GCA_009867235.2 Psittacus erithacus | reverse complement strand
ACTTGTTCCAACAGTTCCATGTCCTTTTTATATTCCCATGGACTTGTGCACAGTCAGGTTCCTAAGATGATCTCAAACCTGTTCCTCTCCTACACTGGGCCTAAGGTCTTCATGATGTTTGTGTACGTGGAATTATATTATCCTGAGAGTATTTTCATATAAGCACAGTTCAGTGGATATCCAATGTCTAACTGCACACAAGTAAGCACAGTATGTAAAATATTGCCCCATTAATTTCGTGATCAGCTAGTGCCAGAATTTCTCGTAATGCGAAACTCAGGAGCAACTACTGTAACAGCACGCACCATCCCTGCTTGTGATATAACACCAAAGGTTGTCTTGAAGTTTCTATATTTTTGCATTTTTTTTCATTCTCAGGAACAGATGACATAAGCTAATTATGGGGCATCTTCTACTCATGACCAGTGCAGTCTCCCCTACATTGCAACTCCAATTTAGTCTATTGATAAAGACCTCCTGAAAGCTACAGGATAAGAGTCAGCTGGAGAAGCTGGTATAATAAATTATGCTCAGGTTCTGCAAGATTAGAGAGATTTCCCTTTTTCATACTGGCTCTCTACACCACTGCTCCCTGCAGAAGGACATGGCTGAAGGATCTAGAAGAGGCTGAACTTTTTGTTCCATGCAGATCTGCACACAAATGGTATCCATACAGGATCGGGGTGGGGAGGAAATATCGAGCACACAGAGTTTGCTTCACAGTGAACATGGGCTGGCATGCACTTTCCTTGAACCCCACTTGGAAAAAGGAAGAATTTCAAAGCTCAGTTAGAAACTCAGAGGAGGTGATGTAATTTGTTTTGGTGATATTTCTCAGTTACCAGTTTAAGGCTGGCAATTTTAAATGATTTGTGGTGAACAAATAGACTTTAATCAAACTTCCTTTTAAAAAAATAACAGAATCAGGTACAGCAAGTTGACAGGGAAAATATATAAGTTTAATTGGGGAAAAATGCTCTCACTATAAAGCTGGCTGCAATACTTACTCACTTCATACCAAGAGACTATCATTTGTGCACAACTGTTCAGCACAAAAAAAAGCTGCCAGAAAAAACCTTTTATTTTTCAATTGGTTTTTTTCAGCTTTTCTTTTTTTTTTTTTCTTAACTGATTTTTGGAAACGTTCATTTAGGAAAATAAAAGAAGATATAAACACATGTGCCCAGGCCAATTTACAAAATAGGCTTTAAACAAAATTCAGAACGTACAAAGAACACAAACTGGTGAAGTCGGAGCTTCAGCTGTGCCTTCTTCATACCTGGCACAATGGCGAGGAAGACAAGCTTGTGAGAGAGGGGTTCCCCAACAAACCAACTTCTGAAGGCAATCCAGTTGTTCAACCAATTGCTAAAGGGCTGAACAGTGGCCCGCAGCACTCTGCCCTTTCTCCAAGGACCCACATTGCTGGGTTCAGCTCAGAGGAAGACTTCTCTTGCTCTTTCTCTCCTGTCCCCATCTTGCTCCCAGTTGGCCCTTGTCCTCCTTGCCTGGGGTCCCACAGTATTGTGGGGCCCCACCACCACCTTGTTCCCCCACTGTCCCTAGGCATGCCTCCCACTCCCTGGCCCCTCCCTGAGACAGATTCATGGCCTTTTGGCAGAACACATCTGATGGCAGGAGAGAAACATTTCCTAACTGAAGAACTGAGATGTTCCCCAGGACATTTCAAGTCTCTGAAGAGGAAAATTGAGAAGAATGCCTCTGTGTCCTATTATTTAAGACACAGTTGTGAAAAATTTATATCTTCAGCCTCCCAATCCCCTTCCTCAGCAGCTCCCCAATTCTGGAATTGTCTAATATTTCAGATGATTGTCCCAGTAAAATTCCCCAGATACTAAATTGTCTATTGCTGGTCACACCCAGAATTGCTTAACTCTGGACAGTGCTGAGAAGTCAGGCACTGAATTCATAGCTGAATTTTGTCAGAATTTATAATGTAAGCGCTTCCCCTGTGTCTAGCAGCAGTGCACTGAGCTTTCTGAGTGCACGCTGCCAGACAGTGTCTAACACGAAGAAGAGAGATAAGAAGGTGATACACCCTTCTTCTGCTTGGCCCCAGCAGTCAGGTCACTCAGCTAAGACATGGGAAGATTTATCTGTGTGATTAAAGGAACTATAATCTCTCAAATTCTACAAAGAGATCCCTGTAGTGTTAGCACCACCCAGTACAGCATACTAGCATACTTGCTTCTATAATCTGTGATTCTGTAAAGAGCCAAATGGCCACCTCATTCACATAGATGATATCTGACTCAATGGTGCAGTGTAAATCCTTACTCCTGTATAACTCATGAACTTTCCAAGTAACTGCAGAGCATCAGGGCACAGGAAGTACCCCCACTAGCTGACCTCAGCCTGTCCTGTCGAGGCGCTGGCACAACTGCCTGCTGTAAGGTCATAATGCCCAAAAGTCACAAGATTCTAGACCACTTCTCACACTCCTGTCTTTTCTCTGGCCCAATAGATACATCGTGGTTTGCCATTAAATTAAATCTATGCAACTTTAAGCTAGGACTCTGGCTTCAGCTGGGCAGGAAGTCCCTGGGAGCTAGGTTCTGCGATGTCTATGCCTTTTCATGGATCTAGGCATTCATGGATTCCAGCGCATTTTTGAAAATGATGTTTCAATCTTAAATAATACACAGGTGAACTGGAAATGGGAGTTACTGTGCTTAGATGCTTTTGGAAATGTGACTAGGCAGTCATTTGCATTTTCACTTTTCATCATTTGCATTTTCACTCAGATTCTTCCAGGATCATTTTTGAGACATTTTTGAACATGTTATCCATGCACTTTTTCATTCTTTAGACTATTCCCCAAGCATGGTTTGCCAGGACAAAAGTACTCATGTTCATCTAAGCAACTTAGAGTTCATGAAGATTGCCATACAAGGCTGGCTTCATTAAGAAACTTTTGCTTTCTGCTTCCATTATCTTACCAGGTATTACCTTACAGGGATCTTTGTCATCAGCGCATTTTTCTGCCTATTACTTCAGACGGAGGTGAGGTCAAAAGTTAAGACTTCTAAGGGAGTAAGTCTTCTACTCCATTATGCAGATTTATGTGAAGAAAAATGTGTTGAATGCCAAATTAACACACTGAGATTTATACACAAAGGCGTGAAAATGAATGAGGGTATTTAAACTTCCACTTCCAGACCTGCGGTTCAAACTAGCATGGGGACCTTCAGGAGAGAAATGTTTTCTGCAATAATATTTGTATCCTTAATTAAGTTTCACTTTTTGGAATCCTTCACCTTGTTTCCTGTAACTTTATCTCCCTCTGTCTTACATTTTATCTCTTTTTGTCTGCATTTCTCAAGATTTCCCATCAGGAGACAGAGGGTAGATTTGTTTTGCATTATGAATGAATTTACATTTTTAGTTCTATTTAGCTCTTGTACTACTGTATATTTGGTCTAATTGCTTCTTTTTTTAATATGTTTTTAGTTTGGTCTTCTTATCCAGTGCTTTCTGATGTATAATTATAGATATCATAGTTAGAATCTTAGACTTATAGAAGTGTTGGTTGCAAGATACCTCTGAATTCTGTGATCCAACCTTCCACCCACAGCACAAGTATTACCGAGTAGGTAAGATCAGCTGCAGCTTTGCCTAACACAGTATTGAAAGCCCCCTAGGACAAACTTCATAAGCTCCCTGGATAACCTGTTCGACTTCTGCACTACTCTCCCCATAGAAGAGGAGAGTAGTTTCCCTTGATCTACTGACCAAGATCCTCATAATGTATCTTGGTATGAAGCTTGCTTTGTTTGCAATGAGAATGCAGAGGTGGCTTGTGCTCCACCTGGCATCCACTGCCACTATTTGTCATTGAGCCAGTCACTTCCCAAACTACAGCAAAGCAAGGGGTTATTCCTCTATATGCACAATTTCTTTTAACTGATCCTCACAGGGCTTTTGCTGGTGCAGCCAACTTCCCTGAGGCTGCTGGACTGAAGGGTCATGTCAGCTACTTGAACTGCAGGTTTGCTGAGGGTGCATTTGCTGTACAGGTTGATGATGATATTGTACAACCATGTGCCTCAGTATCAACCCTAGCACACTCTCTTATTACCGCTACAACAAGATAGGCTGTGAGACTTCTCTGTGGTAACCCAAGACAAGATCCAAAGCATAGTGAGGGAAATGGGAATATTTTCAATGCTTCTTCCAATAGCCCAGTGTCTGGGGTCCCAGATATGATTAAGCTTTGACTTATAGCTCCAAGCTGCTTGAGCACAGGCAGAAGCAGTTTCAAGCAATTATCCCCATGACTGAGCCACAGACAACAGTGCATAACACATTTGGCCAGAAATTTTACTTCTCTGGACTAAGGGCCAAGTATTTAGTGACTAGAAGCACCCTGTGCCAAAACACATCTTTACCTATTGTAGAAGGTGATAGAATATTACACTAGAGATTTGCTGTTACTGTGTGAAGTGTGGAATACTGTAAGATTACATTTTGTTCATTACCGACTAAAGTACTACATTACAATCACCAGTGTCTGTAACAGTTTTGCTACTCACTTAAAAGAGAGAGCAGAATTGCATCACAAATTAGAAGGTAACAACTAATGCATCACCTCTCTAAGTTTCCTTTTTTTTTTTTCATTTATTTTTAAGAACAAGTTATTTTTTTATTCTTCATATGTTGGATACATCCTAACTAGTGTGTTTTGCTTGAAGTGATAGAATTTTGCTATAAGAAGATATCCTTTAGGCATAGTCTTTTACATCTCCCTGGAAAGAAAGCTTTTTTTGTGTTGTGCAAAAACTCCTTCAGGGACAGCCCTATGCTAAGCTAGGGACTACAGGTTAGCTGTTCCAATTCAATATTCTCTACACTTAAGCTTTAATGTTTTGAAAAAGTGTCTAAGTTTAAAAGAATGAGGCTCTGCTTTTTTGCACATGAATATGTACTTATCTGTTACTCATTTGCCATTAAAAACAGCATGCAATAGAATGCTGCATCTCTGCACAAAATTGTACATGCCCTCTTGCATTGTGAATTCCATTTTGTGCGGCAGTTGCTTGACCTCAACAATAGCAATATTTTCTATTTCATGATGAGGTAATGATGAGAAGAAAGGGGACATCTAATAGTAGATTATCAACAGGTGTCCTGTCAGGGCCAACTTGACATCCCGGACTCAGAAACTGGGCCAGCCCTGAGGACAGTGATTTGTTGGGATGCGTTCATCTGGTAGCTGAAATTCAGCTGTATAAAATTTTGGCAAAAAGATCAGCAAAGAGAGTTAGATTCAAGAAGAAAATCTGACTGACAAAAGAGAACATCTAGACCATATACCAGAAGACCAACCTGGGGGAAGAAAAAAGAGGAGCGAACCTGCCAAGCCTAGGACACTCTCCAAGGAAAGACTCACAGGAAGAATGAGGTCAGAGCTGGAGCAGGGAATGGGGAGTCTAGGAAAGGGGTCTGTAACTTGTTTAGCACTTAAAAAAAATTATTAATAAAAGTGAATGTGTTTGAGAAACTCTTCCGATGATAGTGTTGTCTGCCTTGTGTATTTGACACACAACTGCTGAAAGTGCTGAACAAGAGCAGGGAGGTGCCCAATTTACCAATGGTTTTAGGGTTGTGAAGATGAAAAAGGGCAGAAACTTCCACATTCCAAAAACACCTTGGAAACCTGGACTAGGCAAAACTGGCTTTTCCCAGGCTTACTTGCAGCATAAGTAGATGGGATTCAGTAATGATTCACAGAGCACTGTTATTCATCCAGAGCCAAGCTGTGACTTCTGCACAACATGTTCCCTGGATGGAGTCATGGTCTACGCCAGTGAGTTAACAAACTGAAAGCATCATTCAGCTTGCTGTTACTCTGCAGCAGAGTTTGGTGAGGCTTCATGGACCTGTGCAATTTACAGGCACCGCGTTCTGGCTCCACTGAGATCACCAGGGTGAAATATTTTATTCTATTGCTTCAAATCATCTTAAATTCTCAATTATTTTCTTATTAGAAAGATTAATTATTGTAAAAACCTGGGCCTGAAGCCAGAAACTCTTAAAAAATGTAGCTAAACCAAAATCTTTCAGAGTGCTACATCAGCATCACAGGCAACAACAACCACATTAACAGATATTCCCCTGTGTATAATGTCTTTTCTTTGAAAATCATCTCAACTTTAAGATCTTAGCACCTTATAAAAGTTTCCCTTAAACTGCTTCCTCAGTATTTTGGTGCTTTTTAGTAGTGTGGTTCAAAGAGCCATGTTCTAGACAATAATCATTTCCATCACACCAGCCTTTTCGCTTTGTAGTAAGTTTATCCATGCAGGAATGGACTTTTCTCATGAGCTGGTCCATGACTGCAGAATAAATCCTGGGAGATGCACAGAGCTGCAGGTATTATTAAGTCCTACTCTATGGAGCCGTTCGTGGAGTAAAGAAGTTGAAACTAGTTACAAGTCTCATAGATTACTTTTATCATAGAGTGAGTGAGGTCACTCAGAGAGGTTTTCTTTATCATTTTATATTTTGCATATTTGCTTTGTAACATCATCAGCAAGGCTGCAAAATACTGCTTATATGCTACCCAAGGAAAGTATCCTCTGCATATTTTTTCCTATTTTTAAACCATCAGCAACATTAAGCTATGTCAAGAGCATCCTGGAGCTTCCTACAGAAACCCACACCTAAAACAGGTCTCTGCTCCCACAGGCTGTCACTTTTATACCTGCAGTGGAGAGGAAAGTGTTTTTCCTGATCTGATCTGGACCTAAATATCATTTTGCGCAATGCTGAAATCTGTGCCCCAGAGAAGAAACAAGTACGTTATAAACACCAAACTGGCTGCCAGCTGGCTCTGCTCGTTGAAACAACAGAAGCAAACCCCTTCCAGTGTAATCTTTACCCCAGGAAGGGTAAAAACTAAGAGACACAACTAACATCAAACAATGAAAACTATCTCTGCAGTGAACTTTCCAGCTAGCCAGGGAGCAGCCCTGCAAAGTTGAGGGTTAGCCCTTCAGATTTAAATATAGACTCACTTATAAAACTACAAGCATGAAAAATGAATGCTTTTCCATATTCCTTGTCTTGCCTCTCAAATGACTGTAGAAGCAACTGCCCTTTTCTTTGAGAAAGAGCCCGCAATGTGCAATTCCAGGCAGGTAGAAAAGCATCTTGGTTGACAGGTGGTTTTGGAAGGGACAGAGGGTGTTTGTAAGAACGATGAGGAGCTGAAAGTGAGGGCATCTGCACTGAATATATTTCATGGATTTTCCTCTGCCCAGCTCCAGGCTGCCCGTAACAGCTGAAGCACACTGTGCACCCTGCATTCACTCCACAATATAAAGCAGAGCCAGGTTTGCTGGGACAAGCTGGAGACGCCATTCCAAGCTGCTCTTCTGACCCAAACTGGTATGCAGACAGTGCTGCTGTGCCATAGCATGGTGAGGCCAGGGCATCTGACACCTCTGTCTTCAGCCCTTACTGCGTTGGGGTGAAGCTAAAGCCTGATCCATGAACACAGAAACATGCTCGCATCCCGAGCGGGGGTGCGCTGCTAGAAAATTTGTTGGGAAGTTTATCTGTTGCAAGCCGCAGAAAAAGCTGGGACGAGGAAGCCTTCCTCCCACCCCTCTTTTTTAGCTTTTGCTTCCTCTGCTTTGTTTTCTTCGTATTTGGCCTAAAACAAAAATAATGATGTTCTCTGTCTCCTTAACAAATAAAATTACTTGGTTTTTAACAAAAAAGAAGGGCTGTGAAATAAAATTCTGACAGACAACCAGGTCTTCTTTTGTACAAAAGAGACACATGGCCAGCAGTGATTTTTAAACAAAAAAATCTCACTTGAAAGATTGCATGCAAAGGGCATGGAAGGGGATATTTCTTTGAGCCAAGTAACACTATTTTTCTTTTCAGGCACTTCATTTTTCTTTGTGTTTAGCAGGGAAAAAACAAATTATCTCTTTGTAAAATCCTATACAGACCATTTAGAGCTGGCCAGAGATAGGCAGCAGTAAAACCAAGAAAAGCAACACCACCTTTGGAATGCAGTTGCTCAGGGTTTGACACCTTTCTGGTCCATTGCTTCAGCCTGGCAGGAGCTTGAGGAACCCTTGACAGTCACAAGCCCCAGAAGATGTAGACAGGGCCAGAAATCCAGCTCACTGGTACCTCAGGTTCTGATAAACCCAGAAGAGCAGCTCCCCTTGGGGCAATTTCATTTTGAATAAAGAAGTGTTTAAATACTATGCTTTGGCTTTGACAAATCTAAAATCCTCCAGGGAGAAAAAATGATTTTCCCTAGACCTGTCTGAACTCACTGGTACTTTTGGCTATGACGCAGACATACATGCTTGTCTTCTGCCAAAAGCAAGTACTCTGCTGCCTGCCTCCTCTTCTGCTGCATCTTTGCATTACAATCTTCACCTTTTGGGGCTTCTCTTTCCAGGACACTTCCCCTACCCTAAGGAAAATGAATAGATAATATCTACCCCAAAATAATGCATGCAAATTAAACAGAAGGTGGCACTGACCAGTGGTGTGCAAATGAAATCGACTCATATGTGATACCTATCGCTTGAAGAGCATTTTCAGTGAATCCTCACAAGTTGCCAAAAGATGACTCCTGGAAAGGTCTGATTGCTGAGGGGATTCAGCAGCAATAGCAGCTTAAGGAATTTCATTTTCCCTCTTACAAAACTTCTCCCAAATCTACCAATTTTAAAATAGTTTTGGAAGACATGGAAATGCCAGAGATGTATTTCATTGCTAATGATACCTCAAATACCTGTTGCAGTGATGAACTTGCTTAATGTGAAATAGCCTGTCACATGCAGTGGTGGATGCTAGTCTGCTATATATTCATGCATGCACCCAGTTTCTGTTTGGAAAACGGTTCTTGTCACAGCACCAGCTGGTCAGTCAGCCACAGGACCTAGGTAAGGAGCCTTCTAATGTGTTCAAACAAAACTACAAGTATATTAACTCAATTTAAAACAGAAAAAGAAGGAAAGAAAAAAAGGAAATTGCCACCATGTTTTGTGCAACGCCATTGAAGTCATTGCTCTGTTTTTATTAGGTTGTCTGACAAGGCTCCCTCTGCAGTGTGAAGCTAGTTTTGAACAGCCTGTTTGAGGTGGTTTGCCAAAGTTTTAAATGCCACAACAATCATTAATGCAATTGAGAGTGGGTAAGGTGATACTTATGAACTGACAGCCCTTCCATCCTCCAGTACAGTTCATGAGCCTGTTGTATCAAGGGAATTAATTTCCCCCTCTTGCAGCTTTATACCTCTCTTTACTTTAGCCTTCTAATGTTATTATACAAGTCAAAACCTAATCTTTTTACTTTCAAAGTACAATGAAAAAAATGGGCAAAATATAAAATAAAATTTGCATCCCCTAGTAAGTCCTGGGCCACAGAATCACACTTACATCTTCCAGTGCCCGCACTCACACCCTAACCCATGCCTTGGAATTAAAAGCAAATTGTAGTTTCCTGTTTCTTTTTCTTTCTATTAGCTAGGAGCTACAGGGAAAAATAATAAATCCTGTATTTAAGAAACTACAGGAGGTTATTTGACAGCTGTTTCCTACAGAGAATGTTGATCTGATTCAAACACTGAAGCATTAAAAAAGTAACACAGATCTATGGGAAAATGACGGAATTGCGGACTTCATGACTTTTCTGCTCCTATGGCACAGCCTTGTGTAGTTGTGGCCACTTGATCATAATGATACAAAGATATCTTGTTGGAAAAATGTGAGTATGACCTCAGTGTTTCTTCTTATAACCTTGCTGAAGCAGCCAAGTCAGCTGGGCGGCTCGTCAGCCACAACTGCACTCTCTTCCTGCAGACTTCTCATGCCTTTACTTACAGAGGTTGAAATGGATTTTGAATTTACACATGAGATGCTAAAAGTTGGCATGTTGTGACTTCTGAGCACCAGAAAAAAAATGAACAAAAGTGACATTTTCATGACATTTCTGAATTTTGTCTAAGTGGAAGAAGGAAATACCAGAAAATCTGCTCCTAGGAAGCTCTTGTTCTCTGATCCCGTGAACTCCGAAGGAACATCAGAAATTGTGAGAGCTTTCATGAACTCTTTTCTTGCATATTTTGGTTACATCTCACCTATATGTTATGCTTGAAGTCCACTCAAAGACTAGACTCTTCCTTTCTCCCCTATACTGTGCTGTTAGCCCTCCTGCATCTTCTGTGTGCTCAGTACCTTTTACCCTGGTGTCGTGCACTGAAGTAGCACTGTGATGTCTCTTACCGCTACACATGGTCATACTCAAAGCAGTCTGCTGCTGGCTCTTGAGTCAGCCACATGGACAAACAATAGGTGAGGAAAGTAGACAAAATGATGCTTACAGCTGCTCCACAGTCATCATCTGTGCGAATGAAGGTTAACTGCCGTGACATTGTGTTCCACAAGCACAAGAGAAAATACTGCTGAAACTTTCCATCCTGATATTCTATGATATGTGCTAATATGCACAGTTATGAGGAGTTAGGGTCACAATGGTCTTCTGTTCTTTTAATTGCATCTGAGAGTCTTTCATGTAAAACTAGCAGTGATTTTGAAGTTCCTGATGGACTTTACATAGTCAGCAAAATGTTTGAACTAGCTAAGGTATTAGCAAACTTCCATCTGTACAGACTTGATGCCTACTATCTTTCACTGATGGAACATGCTTAGGAATTTCAAGATGTGTGCTGTGATTTATCCTCTGCAAAAGTTGCAGGGGTATTCACTAGTCAACAACAATTTATTGTACTCCCATATGGAAGAATAGAATTTGGAAAGAGATAAGAGAAGGATGATCTCAGAATGCAGCCTATTAGAAGATAAGGATCAAGATTCCCCATCCTCCTGTTAGGAGATTTTATTCAGACCTGCATTTTGGATATAACTCACAGAATATGCATAAAATTAATGCCATTGAAGGAGAGGAAGAGGGAATTGGAGTTATATCCCTGGAGTAAAATTCAATCACTCTGAACTTGTATAGCTTCATTGTACGTGGCAGTCCCAGCCATCATTGATCCCAGCAGGAACGGGAGGATGAGTATTTTAGAGCATAAGGGAAAAGAAATCAAATCCAGATAGAACAAGATCACACATTTCAATTTGCATCTGTATCATCTTTGAAGTTGTGGTTGCAATTATTGAACGGAGATGGCTGGAAATGTCTTTCATACCAAAATGACTCGGTTGCACTGAGTTTCTCTTTTAGCATGTCAAATCAATTAGCTGGTGTTCGGACAATGCTTTGAAAAGAGGAAGCAAGATATTACATACACACATGCACATGTGTATCCCCACAACCTTCTTTGCAATTAGTATTTGTAAAGAATGGAAATTGGTGTTTTAACTGGCAGAAGAAACATACAAAGTTATTTAAGGCCTAAGTTCCTTTGCAGATTTTACAAATCTTGACAAAGAAATCAAATAACTTTTAGGTAAAAAAAAAAACCAACAAACCAAAAACCAAAAAAAAACCCAAAACCAAACCACAAACCAAACCCAACAACAACAAATAAAAGCAATAAACTGACAAATAAAGGATTTCTAAAATTTTCACTTTAAACCAAGTTCAAAACTGTACAGCTACTGAACTTCATCTGCAGCTCATTACAGTGTTATAGACACTGGAAAGTGTGTGTGTATTAGTTCATCCTTCCATTGTGCTATGACGAATTGCAAGTCTGGTAGCACCAAAGCAAACGTTGCATGTTGCTTTACTTGTAATGTCATGGTAAAAAATAAATGGCAGTGTGGGAAACTATTAATCCATATGTTAGCACAGTCAAATAGTGAAACAAGAAATATGTAAGTTCTTGATTGCAGCTACATAGATATCTCTTTCTTCTCCACCCGCTCTGTTCTCTCTATTTTCATTGTCATTCGCTGCTGGCTGTGTAAGTGGTGGGATGTAGCTGGTGAAAAGTGTGGTGAAATTTTAAATCAATAGAATACTGTAGTATCAGATTTCTACAAAACATCCTATGATTCAAGTCGAATAGGCAGATCTTTGAGATCTGCTGCATTCAAGATGCTCTTGGCTACATACTTTAGTGTCTTCTATTGCAGGTTTAAACTAAACCTCTGGCCCTGGTGAATTCTATATTTTTTTCCGTAATGCATCATCACTGGGGTCTATAAAGCTACTCCTGTGAGTGAAAACATGATATAGAAGGAAATTATTTGTCTGTTATGAGAAATCACTGTGGGCTGAGGGACATAAATTTATAGTTCAGGTCTCAATCAGAAAAAAAAAAAATACTGCCTTGGAGTAAAACGTATGCATTTTGCTAATTTGATGTCATAATGACAAATTGTGCTGAAGATAGGTAGACAATGAGTCCTACATTAGCACTGTATTTTGGCTAAGGAGAATGCTTCTAAAGTGAACCAAACACCACCACTTCTTGTGTTTCACATCACAGAGCAGTACCAGAGAGCACACACTGTATTCACCTTAGATAAAATGAAACCAGAAGGTGTGTTCCAGATATTAGCAAGCTTCCAGCCTGTGGGACCAGAGCTAGGTGGAAACTAACTCCCCAGCACAATGTACAGTGGATTCTCAGCACAATGTACAGTGGATCCTCAGCACCAGTTCTCAGCTCCTGCTAGGCACCACTATTGGCTAATGTAGAGAGCCCCAGGGTATTATTTTAGTTTTCCTTACTTTCCCAACCCTCCACATGACACAGTTTTTATTAATTCATATTTTATTAATTTAACTTTTCAAAGAGCCTGAGATCTCCAGTGGATCCTGGGGCATAACTGCACTAGCAGCTAACACAGAAAACAAGAGCTTCTCCCTAGAGAGCTTCTATCAGCTAAATAGGAGACACAGGATTAGATGGAGACAGATAAGCCAGTGACAGTGAAGTGATAGTACCACAATATGAGTCAAACTGGGCTGATCAGAGACAGAAGTCACCTACTCAGTACTGGAATACAGATAGATGGGGAAGATTTGGCCAAGAAAAACTTTGAGAACAAAGAAAAAAGTGCATTTGATGCGATAGAGAAGTACCAGCCGAGAGAACGGAAAGAGAGATCAAAGCTATGATTTAGGAAAATGCTTTTTGCAGCAATAGTCTAGACAGAATATAAATGGCCCAAAGCTAAAAAAACCCCACTGTACCCAAAATGCTATCCAAGTTCTGCATGACCTGAACTAAGGCTAAAGCACAAACCTCTAGCGTGTGATAACAATTCCTTCCTCTATCCAGAATCACTTCAGAGATGCAAACATCCCCTTTAACACTTTCATTACAACACATATTCCATGTCAACAGCGGAAGCATAATCTTAAAATAAAAATAGAAATGTCCCTTTTCACTTGAAATACACGCACAGTGGTGCTTTCAGCTGGAGAAGTCTTGTGACATAAAGGGACCTGTGAATACTCAAACAAAAAAGACTATGTGGCAGACAAGTGAAAGAGGATATTGATAGTGCTGTTATCACCACAGTGAAGTGATTTAGAAGGCATGAATTTAATGTACCAGCTGTTCTATTTACTTTTCCTGCTTTCAGCACAGCACACATAAGTGAGGACACTGGGTAGCTGTCTTCTCCTGGCCAGAAAAGGAGCATGTCCTGATCTATGAGCTAGGAAAAACAAGAACTCTGGTGATACTGAGCTAGCTTAGGTTTTTTCTAGTGACCAAGTCTCCCTTAAATTCACAGCTCTTCACCCTGACCTATGGAGATATCCAGCAAAATGAGCGCTTGAAGCAGTATATTCCAGACTCACACAAAAGAGCTTTAGTGCAAAGAAAAATCAGGACTAAACGCACAAAGAACTTGACTTGATATACATCATTTCTTATTTTCAGTACACTTCAATGAAGAACCATATTTTCCTGTGAATATTCAGCACAGGAAACATTTTTTTTAATGGCCAGAGTGCTGCCAAAAAAAGGAAGTAATGTCATTCCCCAGTTTGAATCCATATATGTTGCATATATATGGTCCATCTTTTACATCTGCAGAAGTAGATCAACAGCATTCTCAAATCAGGTTTATCATTTTGGGCTTTGTTTTGCACTTTGTGGGAAGAACTGCCAAAATTAATTGACGAGATAAGGGTGGAACTCAAGTTTGTTCTGCAGTTCCAGCTGCTGAGCAGCTGGCATCAAGCTGTGCCCTCATGCAGACCTGGAACATTTAGGCGTTAGTTCCCTAAGCGCTCCCAGAGCTCCCATCCACTCTCTGCAGAGGTGACACAAGGGGCTGAACTGAGACAAGGTGATTGTCTGAGCTCTCACCCAGCCTCATAGCAAAGCCCTTGCCTAATTCCTGCAGGACGCGCTCAGGTGGGAATTTTGGGCAGTTCCAGAGATTTCACCAGTTTCTGCTGTGCCCAAATCATCTGACAGGTGCATTTGATGTGTGCTTCAATGTGTTTGCCTCTAGGATGGAGAATCTGGCCAAGGGCTCCTCTAAGCAGCTCTTGTTGTAGAATTAACCAAATTAACAACAAAAAGTGTTCCACCCAATCAGCTCACTGCTCCTAAACGCATAAAGATAACCATAGAAAGACACACACAGTGTGCAACTGAACTCTTTGCTCTAGTTCTGTATCTGGTCTGAGTTTTGGATGAAGATGATTATTGTTTTTACTGATACTTTTATACTTTCTGTATTCATCCTGAATGGAAAGAAACAGTACTATTAAGCAGGTTGCACCCACTTTCATCACAACAATTCAATGAAAAAGTCAATACAGAATTTCTTTGTCAAAGTCCAATTAATATTATGCTGGTTTACATCACTGTATTGTTCTATTAGACAAAGCATAATGCATCAAGTTTAAAAATTAATGAGTAATCCTGAATTTCTTTGGCAGCTTTAGCTGGAACATACTGAAAGTGTTTGTTCTAAACATCAGGGCCACTATGGACTGTTATTCAGGTTAGATACTGATGCAATTAATTGACTCTATTGCATAGGACGTGGCTGCTCAAAGCAATATTTTAGCTAAACTGATGCAGTAAGAGCCAGTTTGTCTGTGGAACTTGCTTGTAAAGCAACAGGGTAAGAAGAGTTCTTTTGTGAAGTTGTCTTTGTATAGGATTAGGTTCACTGCACTCATCTCTGCAGCAATTTAAAGATGCCCTGCTCAAAAATCTATGCTTTTCCAAAGCTCTCACTAGCTCTCACAGTTTGCAGAACATAAAGCTCTGCCAGGAATGTCTTTTTTCCATCTCACTGATTAATTACAGCAGTACTTCCACAGTTAATAGCTGTATATCTATTGCCATAGCAGCTCTCATCGGTACCTCAGTGGTTCTGGTTTTGTGTCACAGTGTCCACCATAAGAAGTCACCAATGTTTTACATGCCAGTGTCATAAAAATACAAAAAATAACCCCCATAACAACAAAACAAAACAACAAAACACAAGTTTTTCTAATTCTAAGCTTTAAAGCACAAGTATATGAGATCACAGTACACCAATAAGACATAAGTAGCACAGAAATACCACAATGATGGCTGAATTCCTTCTGCAGTGAAGTTCGCATAACCATTATTTACCATCTGACAACAAAATGACAGCTTCATTTTTCTTTTAGAAGTCAATTTAAAATTCATTTCTCGTATTTTAGTCACATAAGTATTGTCAATGAATAAGATGTTCCATAACCTTTTTCTGTTATCTCTAGACAGCATATGTACCTTATCTTCCTTAGCCCTGTACATTTGTTATAGGAGGTGAAAATCCATATACTTTCAGGAGACCCATTCCTGTATCAGGTAGTGTAAATCACAGAGATTACTAAAAGAAAAGTAAAAAGAACTGGGAACTGGTAGAAATGAAGCAACCAAACAAGACCTAAAGCTTCTGTCCCATAAAAAAGAGAAGAATGATAGAAACACAACTGCCACCACCACCCACATACTAAGGGAGTGTACATGCTTTTATAACAATACCACTAATCACTGGAACAGCCAGTTGACCAACAATGCTGTAATTAATAACAGATGATCATAAAAAACAGCTATCACAAACAAACAAGAACTCCAGGGTGTTTGATATATGTAGCTTAGAAAGAAGCTTTAGAATAACTACTAACATGCTACAGTTTGCTCACTGCTGAATTTTTTAACCCTTAAAAGATACCAAGAGCTAAGCCAAAATAAAGCTAAGAAAACAGTCACCTGATTTTTCTTATTGCAACTCTCTGTGGGAAATTAATTCTCCTACTTAAAGACCTAGTTAAGATTATAATTAAAAGATCATGCATTCTGCAGTGTGGTAAAACCAGAACCCTTCACAGTGTTTAATGAAAAAGCAACTATCTGCCCATATAATAGGTAACAAAGGAATTCAAGCTGGAGATAAATTAGCAGCAGATTCAAAGCATGAATTCTGTTCAAATTCTCATATTTTTCCCATGGGTGCTATCTCCACTGGACCATGCTTTGTTCTATTGTCATTATGTTACTGTCATCTCTGGTTTAGACCAGAAATTTCATCCTGAAAATAAGCACCTTTTCCCCAGAAATCACTTCTTCGTATTGGTCTAGTCCCACACACAGAGGGGGAAAAAAAATGAAAAAGATTATTGACTTTATTGATTTCACACTGCAAAGCAATTTCCTCGGAAAAATCTGACTAGTTCCTAGAATTAGTTCACAGCAGGTGATAAAATAGCATCATCACCATTAACCAAGTGCCTTCCTTTGGGCTGAGCAAGCAGCCTGGGAGAAAGTACACCCTTTTATAAGCAAGCTATAAATCATTAAGGCAGGCAGCTTAGTAATTGTTTACAGCTGATCATAGCAACTAGCTATTGCTTTGAAGAAACAGCAATTTTGTATTATTAGAGAAACAAGGAAAAAAGGGTTGTTTTCTATGCATAAGGCAGATGATGTGACTCTCTGTGACCTTACAACAGTACAACAGCTTATGTCAGCTACCTGACAGTGGTATGAAACTGGCATACTCAGATAAGGAATGACCTGATGGAAAAGACACCAGTAACCATGGGGTATATTATGCATCTGCTAATGATATGTAAAAAAGGTAAACAATGGCATACAGCAGGTAAGGGAGCAGATATAGGCTCTACCTTCACCGTTACCAGTGGTGTTAGTAGTTTCCAACCACAAATCATGTCTATTTACTAGAGTCAGATTTTATTATGGATATTGCTGTAGAAGAAGGGAAAGGAGGTCCTCTTTCCCTTTGTGCACCAGCACATACTGTTTTCTTGCCACTGATGGTTACCTCCAGGCCAGAGTGTTGTCACTGTCATTCTGGCTGTTGCAACAGAGGATGGGAGCATATTAATGAGTCTGAAGCACAGACAATCCTGTTTATGGTGCAATTCAAAGCGTCACTCAGGCTTTTATGGACAGATGTCCCTGCATGGTCCTCATCCTCTTATGTCTCCAGCCAAGGAGCATGCATGAAGGTGTTCCATACCTTCATGCTCCATCATTGCAAGTGAAGGCTCATAAGCATCAGCCTGGGAAGTCCTCTCAGTCAAACATACCTGAGCATGTACCCTTGAAAGCAGTTTCTCAGCTATCGCACTTCCTTCTCTGAGTGGAAAGTTCAAAATGAATGGCTCTCAGGAGCCAATCCATAAACTTTCAGGAGCTCATCAGCCAGTCCATCAAGTCTAATCTTCTTTCCAAGTATAGGTCACGGTCCTGTGCCAAAAGCCCCTTTTGTTTGCAACTGGGTGCCATTTAAGTTAGAGAGGGAGCACAGGGGCTATCCACACCATTAATATATGACAGTGACTGAAGAAAACGGTATGAAAGGAACTCACCAAAGACTCAAATATTCCCAGCCTCTAGTATGGGCTTTTATTATTACAAAGAACATTTAAATTGCCAAGGCTGTGAAGTTCTACATAAGATGTTAAATAAAGGATGTGAAAGCCAGTCTTTCTTCCCAGTGTGTCCCTGCATGGTAGGTACTTTCCTCATTCTTGCTCTGCCCTCCATCATCTTTCAGTGGTCTCTTAGCTTCAGTAAGAATCATAGAATCCTCTCTGTGTCCCGAGGAAAATTTACTTCCCACAATCCATTTGGCCCAAAAGATTGCCCCTTCTCCTGATGGGTTTCAACTGCTCCAGCCACTTTAAGACAATAGAAAATAGAAAACCCCATGGCTGCAGATGGCACCATCTTCATTAGAGCATTCAGAACATGGTACCTGCACAGCAGGCTGCAAAACAGCATGTGAAACACAGCAAACTTTCTTTCTAATAGCACCTTCATGTAATCTCAAAAGACTGTAGCCAGCTAGTCCAGTAGTAGCTGAAGGACCACTTTCCTGGGTTCAGTACAGAAATTGATATAATTTTACATTTTACACAATGATAAGGCTGATATATGTTGCCCGTTTGCAGTGATTTTGAAGTTACTAGCCACCAGTGGACATCACTTAGGTGTGCATTTTCAGGCTTGTCAGATACAACTAATTTGTTTTAAGAATGTGTTTAAGAAAACAGAATTATGGAAGTCACACACTTTCATAGTAGTTTGTATTACATATACAGATGATTGCTACTTCTCAGCTGACTTGTAGTAACTTGCTTAGACCATGGTATCTTGATCATGTGCCTACATCTTTATACAGCATAAGAAGTATGCAAAGGCTTGTAATCCTTGCTGGTATAAATGTGAGGAAAAAAATACAGAAGTCACTAATACAAACGTTCAGGAGAAACACTGAAATTTTACTCTCTCCCATTGCTCCCAAGCAGGAACCTTGCAATGACTGCATGAGGATGAAATTAGGAATTTGGAAATCTTACAGTGAGTTTCTCGGGGAAAAAAAATGAGATGACGAAAGAGATGGATAAGATCCAGTGCTATTAGACAGTAAAATAGGATCTGCAAACATATAGTTCTGTAAAATAAACACTGAGAGTGTCTGCAAATATATGTACACAAATGAGAACCATTGGCTAAGCACTGGAGGAAGTTTAATAGAGGCAAATTATTCTTTTAGAAGACAGGCTTCAGGAAACAGATATACTTACAAATAGTTAAAAATCCAATCACACAAGATAAAAAAAAATAGAAAAAAACCCCACTACTATTCACTCAGGCAGGCTCTGCAGAGCTGAAATGATGCTCATTCTAGAGGCTACTTAAATACTGTCAGTGTTAGCAGTGCGCTGTGTCCTCGAATGGATCCCATTGCTCCTCCTACTGCTTTCCAGATCTTCCTCTGACTGCTCCTTCTGGCATACTCTGAAGCAGCATTCACTCTCTGCTCTTTGTCTTGTGTGCAGCCCCTGAGAACACCACCCCAGGTACCCCCTCACACTGCCTCCTGCCCAGCTCACCCTGTTCACCCAGCTAGTGGGGCAACAGGATGTAAACTCAGCTTATATATAGGATGCTTTATGGGATAGCAGCTTACTTGGAGATAGCACTGTGCTGGAAGAATAATATTACTCCTGATAAATAAGCTGGTAGGTAACTTAGAATTGTTTGGAATATTTATGTGTGACATCACACTGGCCCAGGTCACTCAGGTGCCACAGCACACCTTGGTATGCAGGTTCATCCCCACCTCTAGGGAGCTTTCTTCCTGAACAAGGCTGAATGAAGGTGGTAATGTCTGAGCAGAGTTAATGCAGAGGTAAGTAAAGGTTGGCCACCTTTCAGGTTGGCCTCTTTCTACAGCTCCAAATCAGGATCACGGGATGGTTTGGGTTGGGACCTTAAAGATATCCGATTCCAATTCCCCTGCCACAAGCAGGGACATCTTTCACTGCCCACTTAGGTCTTTCTTTACTTTAACCATTTAGAATTTCTAAGTTTTCAGGACAAAGTGTGATAAAAAAAACCCAATTCAGAAACATCCAGGATCTCCCATTTTATAATTTTTTGTACTGCTGTGTTCTGTGTGAGCTGTTTGGAGCAGGACATTTTTTTCTTACTGTAAAACACATGGCACCATTTTCAGAGCCACCTAAATAAATAATAAGACGTTTAGCTAGATAATGCTTATTCCTATTTTGAGTCAAACATTGAGTTTCCCTGTCCTCAAAGCAAAAGTGCAAACATCTACTTTTGATAGGGTGGAAACTTCTTACAGCCAAGCTACCAAATATACTAGACATATGATTTACTTGAAGATGTCTCTGCTTATTTCAGGGAGTTGGACTAGATGACCTCTGAAGGTCCCTTCCAACCCAAACAATTCTATGGTTCTATTTTAACAGCAAGGAGAACTAATACCTGATATAACATGCCAAGATTACTGGTGAATTCTCCCCATGTGGGAATTTTAACATCTATGCTTTTTAAGGGGCAGAAAATAGTTCACAGGTGAATTCAGTCAGAGTGGGTCTGGACTCTGTTATCCACCCTGATCTTTGTGGATGGATAACATCATAAATTTGATGGCCTGCTGGCCATCAAATACAAGAAGCTGCTTAATGTATTAATGGCAGAAGTTCCAAGACTGGTTTGAGTGTGGTGTCAGCAGAGCAGGAGTGCAGTTTAGAATAGGCCTTTCAAGGCAGTAGAAAGGCAGGTGGGTTCAGGCTGGCTGATGACAGAGGGAGTGGCTTGCAAATGTATTCCTTTGACCCCCAAAAGTCCACCCAAAAATTCAACCCTTTAATTCTGTCCTTCCAGCAGCTCACATCACTCTGGCATTTGAGATGAAGTTTTTGCTTTTCCAGGGACATCACAAAGTTAGCCTCCTCCCCCCCTTCCCTAGTTTTCATTCTTTCTCTTTTTTATTTCAATTTAAAATTCCACTTTTGGATTTTGTTTTCTCCAGGACAACGCAGTGCTCTATCTGGCTGGGACAATTAACTGAACTTCAAAATGAACACATTAGGTTGAAAATTACTTCCAGGCTCTCCAAGAATCAGGTGGCTCCAGAGCACTAAGGGGACTCTGGCTGGGACTGAGTCAGCAGAAGCACTAGCATTTCTTCCTGGGGGAACTGCAGCTGCAAAGCTGAACACAAAAACAAAACCACCAACAATAAGAGCTTCCATGTCAGCCAGATGAGCAATAGGAGCACTTCCACAACACACAGGACTCTGCCCTCATTCAGTGGGTTCAAGACGTGATATTCAGCAGATCTCCATAGCTACCATGCAATACCTTTGCTGCTTGGTGGTGTTTTAAAGACAATTGAGTAGGGTTTTGCTGTTAGAATCAAAAAGAGGTCCATATAAGTGTGGGAAAACTGTATCTTTCCCCTGATTTTATAGACCCTGAAGCCAACCTCTGAAAGGTACAAGTGGCTCCTTTTTTAAAGTTCAGCTCAGATATCTTGATGATTTTTTAATGAACTTTCCAGTCCCTGAGGGGAATCATGTCATTACAATGAACACAAGTGAATAGCATTTGGTCTTGATTCTTTGAGCAGAAGCAGCCTAAAGTGAAACTTCTCTTTTCTTACCCCTGAGTACTACCACTCAGCTTGACAGCAGAAATATTATTGCCAAGGGAGACAGACTTGCCACAGGACAGCTCCTGACACCAGAGACTTCAAATTAAACCTAGAAGTCCCCCTGAACTAAATCCATGCTGGAGTGGGAATAGTCTGATTTTTTTGGACAAGGGCTCAACCTTGCTTCTTTGTCCCCACTTTTTGCTGGGGGCATCTTACTTCTTTTCTTTTTTTGAGGAATTTTTGTGGGAAAAGTGTATGCTTAGCTGCTTCTTTCTAGAAGCAGAGTAACTCTGCTAAAACATCCTCCTATCCTGTCTCCTTCTTAATCTTCACAAAGATGTCCAGGCAACCAATCCCCAGGTACACAGATTCACCTGGGACTACTGCATGGACCAGTACTTCATTCTCCAGTGGCAGGAGTCAGTAAATGCTCATATAAATCCAATTATTTTTCCTCTAAATCATCTGAAATCCCCAGGTCCTATTCACAAGCCTAAAATTTCATATCATATTTCATTATGTCTCTCATGAGAAAAAAAGTACTTTCATGTCACAATTCCTGTAATTCCCAATGAAGATTATGATTAAGTCAGTGGTCCTCATTAAAAATACACATTCATAAAGCCATTAGGCAAACCAGGCTGCTGGCTTGCTCTGCCCAGAAGAGAAAAGACATTTCTATGCCTGTCTCATCACAAGAGAAACTTGGTTCACCTGAGCCGATATCAGAAAGTACAGGGTAAAGCCACTGTAATGATGAGAATGAAAAATAGTAGATCCAAAGGACCTAGGACTGCAAACTTTTGGCTATCCTGTGCACTGCTAAAAACAAAGCAGTCTCTTAAAGCATAAATTCTTTCACTGTGCCATCAACAAAGCTAAAATGTATTGGCTGTCATTGGACTATCTGCTATTCTGCATGTTCTGTGGAGTAGAACTGGAAATATTTCAAAATATGTGCCTCTGGATTTGATTCCTTGTGATGTATTTTAATGAGAATTTTGAATTATTTACTGTTCACATTGTATTCTTTATGTTATTAGCAAATAATAGCACCTATTAAGGCCCCCGTTAACTGTTTCTGTCTCTAAAATCCATTGATGTCACTGTGTGTTCTTTGGTTGCAGTGACAGAACTGTACAATAAATTACTTGGTTGTGCAAATCAAGCAAATTAGGCCCACTGCAGAAGTTTGAAGTGCATGAGAAAAAACAAAGCTGCAGCACAAATGTTTGTTCAGCTCCCATGGTTTTTAAAAACATTGACCTAAAAATGAGGCGTTTGCGCTGGAAACGAGAGCCAAACCCCACAACAGAACACAGCATACGCAGCGGTCAGACTGCGTATTGCTTTCTTGCGAGGTCACAACTGCAGGCCGAGGAAGCCAACATCAGTGATGAGAGCTGGATCCCTTGGAACGCAAATGGCTTTGGCATATTTTGGGGAGAGAGAGACACCTCCTGGACGAACTGTAAAGTTGCTATTCACCCTTCTGGGTTCTTACTAACACACAAAGTTACAATTATCTTCAATGTAGTTAATGGCTAGATAAGAGGAGTTCTTCTGGTTCTGTATTTCATTATTTCAAATGAATTTAAATGTGCTGTCATTGATATCAAGGGGAAAATAACAATGTGTCTACAAACAAAAGGAAAATGAGTTTTAGGAGCATGGCCCTACTAATAAAATAGGGAATTAAACTGCTTTTTTCTAAACCTTTCTTTAATAAACTCCTTTCACCACTTCAAAATCCTCTTACAGCTCTGTAACTTCTTAGATTACTAGCCACATCATATTGCTATTACTTAGAGGTAAGTTGGTTTTCTCTTTTATTCAGAATAAAATGTATTATGCTGCATTTTAAAGGCATTGCTTCTCATCTTTCCAGTATCTTACCATTTTCATGAGATGCAGAAAGTGAGTAGGAAACCTAATTATGTTTTCTATTAGCAGAAATTCCAAAGGTGATATGCGAAGTGTTATCTAGGTGGTTATCTAAATAGTATCAGATTGCCTGAGCGTGAAGCCCCTGGCTATCACTCTTTCAGGAGAAGAACAGCCTATGTAGTTCATCTTTATCGTATATTTTTGTTCCTCACGAGGAATTTCCTAGATAAATTCCCAGTGACACAGAAGCTAACCCACACATTTGATACGGAGGTAGGGTTGTTATGCCTTATCCAGTTTTCACTGGATATTTTGTTTCCTGGTGTTATGTTAAGATAAAAAAATAAAATAAGCTTTCTGATTTTATCAGCAATTCCTCTTAGAGGAATATAAGGGAAACAGAACCAGTAGAATTTACATTGCACAGTGAACAAGTAGCTGCTTCTGTGGCTGACTGCCCCAAGGATCACATATTGATCCTTGAAAGGGAAGCCTAGGTCCATGCCTGTCTGAATTGCCCTGTCACACAGGAAGGAATATTAACATTGGGGCTAGAGACAATCAGGGAGCAAGAGTAAGAAGTTATACAGCTGTGTGTGGCAATTACTGCAACATTTCCAGGGATATACACTGGAAAAAATGAACAGCCAAAGACAGATGGACAAGGAATGGATAGTCATCACTGATTAGTTGCGAATATCAAGGACTTGCACCTAAATCCCTCCCACCAGGGTTTAAATGGAAATGAGTTGCTGCACTTCAGGACACTCAAAATTCAAGCTATCATTGTAGGCAAGGGAGACAGTGAGATGATTCAGCCTACCTGTTCATTACCTTGTCTCCCGGAGGTGCACCAGTGTGCTCAATCCTGCTCCACTGACATCACCTCACCTTAATTAAGGATGTATCCTGGGAATCCTTTCTCTGCATTGAGGTACTTCAGTGAAGTATCAAATGCAAAGTGAGGTAAATCTCTGCTTTTGCTGTCAGTCCAGAAACAAAAGCACACAAAATGTGGTGGCAGGAGCACCGGCAGATAAAAAGCTAATGGACCTTTCTTTGAGGTTTAAGTTGATTTTAAGGTTTATACATACTGCCAAGTAATACCATTCCTTCATATCCAAAAGCATTCCCTAAAGCAAATGATTATGTAGAAACACAGTTAGGCTAATGCAGTGCTATTCATACCCCTAGTCATAGCTGAGTGAATCTGGATTCTAGACGTTTAATGTATGAAACTGCAGTGAGTTGACAATATTACAGTGGGAATAATTTTTGAAGTAACAGCTTATTTTTCCAAGTGATTTCAAATGCATGTGCACTCTCAGATCTCTTTGAAATTTTCTGTCCCTCATCACAGTTCTAATTAGGCTTCACAGCCTTGATTTGTTACCATTTCTTCAATGAGTTTCCAAGACACATTACCCTCTCAAAGCATTTTATATCAGTTTCCTGCTTATGGCTTAAATCTCTCCAGCTTAACCACTGGATAAGCTTTGATCTTGGCATTCACTGCCTCTCAGCAAAAGAAATATTTAAAAGGCCATAAATATGTTGGTTGGAGAAGATGACTTACCAGTACCTCCTGATGCAAATTGACGTGAGAGAACCAAGGCAGTTTGTGAGCCAGCTGTTTTCAAGATGAAAATGATATCCATGTACTAACAGCGCACTTCTTACTGTGCTGTATCAGCATCCTTGTAAATTCTGCTCCTGATACACCGAAGCAAGGGAGTCAGGCCAGGTCCTGCTGCCTGGCTGTGACACAAACTCCTGAAAAACCCATTTCTTCCAGCTCTATATGCAAAACCAGACTTCAGAATAACCAGGCCATGCTGCGACACACTGATAAAACACGCAGTCCTTTTAAGAAGCTCTTGGTCCCACCGATTCTGTTACCTTCCTGCCATTAGTAAACATGTAACAGGGACGTAACCTCATTTATCAGAATCACAGAATGACAGAAAGGACTTCTGGAGTTTGTCTAGTCCAACTCTTTGCTCAAGCAGGGCCACCTAAAGAAAGTTGCACAGAACGATGTCCAGACAGCTTTTGAGTATCTCCAAGGATGGAGACTCCACAAGTTCCATTTATTGGTTTTGAAATAAGAAGTTATTTTAGTAAGGACTGTTTGCATGTTTATGACCTCAGGAACATCTGTACTAGCACAGCTGAGAGAGCATTTAATTGCAACAGGAAAAGAAAGAATGTAAAGAAATGCATAGCCAGTAGGCAGGAAGTTTTAAAGCTAGCTTTGTCTCCAGGATGTTATTTAGCTACATTATGGGTCTGAATGGGAGCCAAGTTTCTGAAAACAACAAACACTCTGTCCAGGTACAGAGGCAGAGTTATGCAGAGAAGAATGTATACCTAGGAGACTGCAGCACGCATTCAACCTGTTGGTACCGCAGGCTGCGGCCATAAAATGTTTGTAGAGATAAGGCAGATGGGAGCATCTTGAGAGGGAGGGAACCAAACTCAGGAGGGACTATCATTTGGGTACTGTGGCTGGAATGAGCAAGCACCAAGAAATCTCTCCTTCAGTATGCCTTAGCTCTTCTTCCCCCACTTGTTTCCCTCAGACTCCTCATGAAAGAAAAGGACTTGGAAAAGAAAGAGAGCCTGAGGCAGAGGCAGGAGCAGGAGTGTGGTATCACAACATCCAGTCCTTCCCTTCTTTGTTGCTGATGCCATCAGAAAGACTGGCTTCCCTTGTAACCTCCATCACGTAGAATATGAAGCAAGAAGAATTCCTTCTATGAATGACAGTAAATTCTTTTGACCCCTTCCCACTACCTACTACAGCACTACCTACTGCCTAGAGCCTCTTGCTTTCCACTTTGACACAACTCCAACCCTTCCCAAAGACAAGATTCATCTTTCTGCAGTGCTCCTTTTCCTCCAGTTGTAAAGGTCCCTATTTCAAATAGCTCTTGCACAATTCCTGGCCCATTCTTGTTGCTTGTTTTTAGATCTGTTCAGCTTTAACAGTCCTGATAGCAGTTTTGAGCAGTTATTCCCAGTTTGGTTTTTTTTTTGCTAAAGGAATAGAAGTGTGAAGGGAATAGTAGTGATGTATGTGGTTTGCTTTCTTGCATAACCATTTATCATTTGCACTTTATGACCTTTTTGATTAATGTTTTATTCTACTTGGCTTGTAAGAAGTTGCAGCAGTTTCCAGATTTTATGTCTCTATATACCATTAAATGTCATGCTGGCTTTCCACTTCTGGGCCTGATCATGATGGATTATGGTAGCAAAGCCTCCTAGGAAATTAATGCATTGGCCATATTGGCTTGTAATTCTTAACAGGTCTGTGAATGAAACAAACTTGTTTTTCAAGACTTTATAAATGATAGAATATTTTTTAAACATTATGTAGTCTATAGAATAGTATGTATGTAAGTTTGATAAAGGCATTGTACTGAACTGCAACATTTTTCAGAACTCTTGGTTCTGAATAGTCAAACCCATTTCTCTCTGGGGACATTCAATAAAAACTCATGTTCTGAAGGACTTGTCAGTTATTTCAGAGTCAAGTCTGGAAAGATCCTTCATGCCAGAGGTCCTGTTGCTTTCAATGATTAAGAAGGATATTTGTTATTGCACAGGATGGAGAGCAGCAAGCAGATATCTTTCCTCAAAGTGCTGTCAGATCTTATCCAGATGTGATGGAAGTTTGATCATCCTGACCATCTATGAACACTAATGATCTCATAACACTTTTTGCAAAAAGATATATTAATCTCAGTGTGTGACTGTGGCCCCACATTTTCATCCAGGGTCAAACTGAACTGACTAAGTTGCTGTACGTTACGGCACGACAGCACACTAGGTACTGCACTAAGCAGATGGGGTTAGGGATTATTGATGCATGGGTATTTTAATCCATTTCCCATGCAAGCCTCTTTGTCCAAGTGTCCTCTTCTAGAGTAGTTAGACTGCTAATTATCTTTAAATTCAGAGTTCTTATTTCCCCCTCATTTTGTCATCTACACTCATTTACATACAGTTAGAGCCACCAGTCATTAGGTGTGGCCAAACAAGGACAAGAGCAGCTCTACTAAGCCAGGCTTGCTACTATCACCCAGTGAGAGGTGGGCTGTACAGGCTGGTGGCTGTTGCAGTAGGCAGAGGCAGGTGGTACTTTAGAGGCACTGCCATCATCTCTTCATCCACCCAAGAGCAGAAGGAGGGACTGAGGTCCAGCCCCCAGTCCTTGTAAAATTAAGAAGTCTCAAGCAAGCTTCATTCTCCCCATAGATAAGCACTGCCTCACTATATATAACTGAAACCATTGCAAGGAATATAGTCTTGCAAGGAGAAGTAGCGTGAAATATTCTACAAGTCACACTAAACACACTTTTTTGAAGTGATCCCTCCACTAATTTCACAAGGGCATTTGTTCTAACCAAGCTGATTCTTGGGGCCTGGTTGCACCCAAGGAATCAGCTCATTAATTTCATTTAGTGAAAAAAATGGCATATCACATATCATAGAAAGAGAATATCCCTTTCAAATCTACTTTCAAGTCCATCATTTCACAGAGAAAATACCTTGTGGGAAAGTATTTCTTAAACCCTTGCACTTTCCACCTGGGACCAGCAAAATCCCTCTGAAGCTGATGTTACTCCACGTCAATAAAGGGCATGTTCAATCATGCAGCTACAGTCTCATCACTGAAGCCTTTCTATCAGTGGATAAATCTCTGGACTGGCTGAAGTTATTCTGCCTCATCGCAGTGGAATCTGCTTTCCAGGCTGCACTTCATTCCTACTGGCTCTTCTTTGCCTAGAGTCAGATACAAAGGATCAAGAACAACGCAAACCATGAAGGAATGCTGCCCAAATCCTGTTCTGGCCAAGCACGACCTGAGAATCTGAAATCTACCAGGTTTTCTGGTAGATATTAATTATTCCTATTCAGACTCAGAGAAACTGAAATAACAGTTTTCTGCTTACAAGATGCACTTAGTGGACAGTGAAGAGCAGCATTCACATCTGCGTATCAACAGTCTTGTGATCCTGAAGCAAGGTGTCAGTAGTGGTTCTCTGTAGTGCCTCTCTAATGTCAGCGTCAAGTGGCTACTTCAAAGCTGTAGAATCATGCTCATGCAACAGCCCAGATGTGGGCACATACTTGTTCAGCTACTGTGCCACAGGCACAATGGGCACAATGTATCAAGAAGTTATTTCTTAAGTTGAAAAATCTTAGTTATTTCGTTTAAATTACCAGCCCTTGGTGTAAGGGTTTCTGGATACCCTTAGCAAAATGAAAATAAAACCAGGTGGTGAAATACAGGAGGACAAATGCAATGGGAAGAAAAAGAGAAATTATCACAACCTTGAATTTGATACACAGAAACAATGCCAGACAATACTCAATATATCACCAGGAGAAGGAAATAAGATATTTCTTTATGCATTTGACATATGCCCATATATATTTATCTCTATGTTATGCATAAAGGGATGTGTGTTGCTCAAGTCATGAAAGAACCAGGAATATGGTAGTTACAAAAGCAGGCACTAAGAATCATATTGCAGAGTTGTATTTGTTTACTGTACTGTGTTTCCCAGTGCTCCAGGCTTTTTAACTGTCTTTTTAGTTCAGTTGAATGTTATATCCGTACTTAGCCAAAGCAAATAAATCAAGCTGTGCCCAAACTGCCTGTACAGAGCCATCTGGAAGTCTCTCGAAGGCGTTCCCTTGTGAGCTTTTTCTGCTCTGGCTTGGTGCTGGGATATAAAGTATTACTGGACAGATCACCTGCATTTCATGGCGCTGCACCTGAGTACATACAGACCACACCTGACTCTGCACACAGCCAATTTATGTCTTTCCATCTGCAGCAAATTAAGCCAAATATGGATAAAATGCCTGTCAATAATTGTATTTTAACTGTATGACAGAATGCAATTGCATCTTCACTACTGATAGAGTCACCAGGGACAGAGATGGAGCTATTTAGTGAGATCAAGTTTCAAAAATGTTGGTACTCGATAATAACAATCTTATTACTTGATTTCCTATGTTTGCTTTTGTTTATACAAAAATTAAAAAAAATCTTTGAACTCCCAACAGGATGTCTTTTTTAAGGATATTGAATAAAAAGCAGCATACACTAAATTTCAGATGTAATGTACCTCTAGCCCAGGTCCTAGTCTTTTGAAGAATCAAATAGTTCTGGGATGAGAAATGCCACTTTCTACCAGAGCATGAAACTGCAGGTTTGACTTCTTGATAAAATGTGACTATCCAGGTGTGTCAACATTTCCCCTCTGCCTGAGGCAGGACCTATCAATTCTCTGCATCACAGCTGCCAGGGTCATTTGCCTAGACAATAATATGTGTCATATCTGATTAAGCTGACATCCACAGTTACATTTTTCTTTCACTGTTTTGAACAGGCAACAGGATACCTTTGAATAGAAATTTTGACTATTAGTAATACACCTTTGCAGTTATTTGGACAATTTTAATACACGGTGTCAAGAAAATTCTGTTGTGTAGAGGACAGAAGAATAAATTTCTCATTTTCTCAAGGTTTCAACCATATGAAGTAAATCTTTCATGGGAGTTTCTAAAGTATCTGTCACTATGGAGTTACAATATAATAGCACAGGAATAGGACAGGAATGAACTAAACTAAGATTATCTCATAAACTGCTGATTAATGTCCTCTCATTGGCAGTACCAGCATCATCAGACATGATAGACTAGACAATTAATATTGCTACCTGAGCAGTCTTAACCAAGTTTAGTAGAAACATTGCAAAACATCTACCCTGCCACCTAGAGTTTCTTAACAAAAAAGAAGACCTGAGCATGCAATAATTCAGTAGGGTGAATTTGCATCTGAGTCAAATCTCAGTATTTTATAAGTTTTGCTAAAAGGAGGCAGTGGTATCAATGTCCACACAGTAAAAGATTTACTCTCACTGTCCCTTATGAAAAGAATGACATCCATAGGGTATTAGGATCTCTGACCACTACGGAGAACTCCAGAACAACCCTATTACCATATGATAAAAAAGATAGAAAAGAGAGCACTTTTCATTTCTTTTGCAGGTGAACACAAATCTGTGTGCCCAGGAATAAGGACACTGAGGTATGCTTGGTCTTAAGCCTTCCAAAAATACTTACTTAAGAAATTTTATTTATCATAGATTGGATTGGAAGGGATCTTCAAGATCATCTAGTTCCAACCCTCCTACCATGGTTGGAACTAGACCAGATTGCTCCAAGCCCCATCCAAGCTGACCTTGAACACTGCCAGGGATGAGGCAGCCACAGCTTTTCTGGGCAACATATTTTAGTGCCTCACCACCCTCACAGTAAAGAACTTCTTCCAAATATCTAAGCTAAACCTACCCTCTTTCAGTTTAAAGCCATTACCACTTGTCCCATCCCTATATGTCCTTGTAAAAAGTCCCTCTCCAGATTTCTTTTAGGCCCCCTTCAGCTACTGAAAGGCTGCTGTAAGTTCTCCCTGCAGCCTTCAGTTCTCCAGGATGAGCAAGCCCAACTATCTCAACTTTTCCTCATAGGAGAGGTGCTCCAGCCCCTCTGATAATCTTCATGGCCCTTCTCTGAACTCAGTCCAGCAGGTCCATGTCCTTCTTATGTTGGGGACCCAGAGCTGAACACAGTACTCAATGTGGGATCTCACCAGAGGAGAGTAGAGGGGGAGAACCATCTCTCTCAGCTTGCTGGTCACACTTCTTTTGATGCAACTGTGAATATCTAAGATGCTCATTTGAACTTAGGTGATATCTGCATATTTGAAGTTCTTAAGGCTAAACAAAGAATAAAAGTCTTCCTCCTCTGAGGTGTGCACTCTAACTACTAGGTCAGCATATCAGTGTCAAGCATAACCCAACATTTTAAAACAGTTATTCATCTGCATCCAAAACCACAATTTAGACCTTGAAGTACAGGAAATGCATTGTATTTACAAATGACCATCTCATATGGGCAACTAATTCATAATCCTGGGGACAGATGGACAATCTCTTTTGTGTCTGTCGTCAGTTTAGACATCCACCCACCATCTGGTCTGTCTACTGAGTCTTTTCTGGGCGGTTAATTTTCCCACTGGCAGCAGCATAGGTGCCTAGCTGGCACTGGACAGTTCTGCTCTGAAAGCAGGACAGATACAATACAGGGAAATATTTGTTCTGCCAACAAACATTAGCAGAAAAAAGATGAAAGTATGTTTGGCCACTCCTATGACGATCTTAATGTTAAGCTTCTTTCAGCCAGGAGTCACACTTAGGTCCCTGGAACATACCTCTCAAATTTACTAAAACTGTAAAGATATATGTGACCTTTTCTGTGCTTGCTATACTTCTGCTCAACTTCCAAACTTGGATGCAGATGTACCTTCATTATGTTGGAGTCTTCTAACTTTTGTCTCCTTTTCTTCTTTGAGTTCAGCCAAGATCCACCGTACACTACAGCATTATCAACTGGGGAAAAGTCATGTGGTGTAAAACTGTTAATGGCTCTCACGACTTTCTCAATTACATCTATTTGCTTCATTCATGGAGCTGAACCATTCCAGCACCAAGCCTAAAACCACTACTGTCTAATGACTCCTTGAGAGGCACATGTATTTTCTATGCACTTTTAAAATGTTTGTAATCACAAAGTGATTTTAAAAAATGGTAAATACCTTTTGCATCTTGCATCACACTTCAGTAAGATGCCAACCTTTTGTCATAGTCTCAGTCTTCAGATTTCTGTGCCATTTTTCATATACAGCTGCAATCACAAGGCAGCAGGGGTAGGGTTGTGACAGAGTATTTCAATGCAGTCAGTTCATGATCTGTTTTCCTTCAGACTCTGTGAAGTACTTACCTATCATTTTCCACTGTTAGCTGTACACCGCTTAACAATATTCTCATATGTTGACACGATCCCTTGCAGAAAAAACAAACAGAAATGTATGTTATACTATACTCCTTTATAATTTTCAGCATATCTTCAGAGAAAATGCACATTAGAATGCTTATTCCCTTCACTTCTTCCTGCTGAACCCAGGACAGCCATTTAACATAGTTCAAAGCACCGCTGGTTTTTGCAGCATCTCCGGTCAAATATATACAACCTTACCACCAGGCTGCCTCCACAGCACAGGTGGTGAAACTTGACTCTGCCAAAATTTTGTTCACTTTACAGCTAATGTCCATAAAAGTTGTCTACAGACAGGATTAGCAGGATAGACTGAAGTTGCCACACATAATTCTGCTCTTTGTGCTTTGACGTACACTTGCGATTTGTGTCTAGGTCTGCCAGACGACAGGTTGTACATAACCAGGTGAGCCTGGTACGGCCAGACTGAAGTGCAAAATTAGCGTCTATATTCTTATGAAGAAATTGTGAAGCTCTAGTAAAAGCTTTTTTTTCTCCCTCTTCTGTTCTGTCGGTTTGTCTGGCACTACCAAATGAAGCAAACCTCTTCTGCTAAAAGAAGCCTGCATAACTTTCCAAACGAGAAAAAAAAATCCCAGTCAAAGCACGGGATGAATTTGAAACATCTGCAACAATCCAAACGGGCCAGGCATAAACTGAAAAGAAAGCCATGGAACCATTTATACTGCTGCTTTGCTGCTGAAGAGGACAAAGAAAGCATGTTGCAGCAGCTGGCATTGTGAGGAAAGGAGGCAACGTATCTCCGCTCATACTCTGATGGGCTCTAGGAAGGGACTGTCCTAATAGTGTGTGTTGGACAGGAGATCCCAGACAGGTTGCAGAGCTTAGCAGCACGTCTGCACTTTCAGGAATCACTATAAAGGCCCACTGTTGTATAAAGCTCTGCCGTAGCTGGGCAGTGAGCTACCTGCATTCTGAATCTGTTATCCCGCTGATAGCAGCCATTCTCAAAGCAGGGGTGGGCAGCATGTGGGAGGTCACTTATGCACCTCAGGTGGCCCTCAGTGCTCTTTCTGGTGCAGTGGCAAAACATCAGCTAATCTTCAAGCTGTGGTACTTCCCACTGGTGGGAGGTTAGGTGAGAATTATTGTGGGGGTTTCAGAAAACCCTTTGCTAACTACATTTGTCAGGTGTTTCTAGGGTGTAAATTCCCCTAGAGCCATGCTTTTTAAAAATGGCACGACTTTACAAGAAGTAATAAAATTCTAGGAGAACAGAACTAAAGTATGTCCACAGGTATAGGTATAGCACAACATGGGCTGCAGGCAGTGAATACAGGCTGAATACTTAGAAAGAGAAGTATACCATTGTTCAAATACAGTCACTAGTATATGTGAATATAAACAGCTGCAGCCATTTCTCTTAAACAAGCTGATATTCTACTGACTTATTAGGTGCCCAAATGCAAAAGCTACAGCAGCTATGAGGACAAGACAAAAGTGATATAAAAAAATACCCTGGAAGATTAATGGAATCTGGATTTTCTCCTTTCCTTTATAAGTATATGCGTGTTAGAACAGCAAAAGAAGTGAGAATGAAGCCTTCATACAGACTGTTCTACTCAGAACACATGAGATGGGACAAGTGTTTCTATATAGAAGTATTGCAAGACAAAAAATTGGTGGGAGATTACAGGAAATTACTAAACCCCTTCACTCTTCATGAGTAATTGTGGTTTAGTTCTAACTTCGTGATTTGGAGGAAACTTTACTTTTGGGGTAATCTCTGCAGTTAATGTTTCCACTCTGATTAAAAAATTACACCGAAGAGTAAATAAATAAGTGGAGTCTTGTTTAACTACACACTGAAGTATTACAGGGATAACTTTCCTTGTGATTAATGGGTTTTGGCCTGCTGAATAATTCCATTCAACCACTTATCAGCACAACTCGCTATCACTTTTCTTGTTGCTGGATTCAGATACATATGAAAACTAATTGCCATGTAGAACAACAGCTTATGGTGCAGAAACTAAGACTGTCTAACCCAATCCAGAAAGTTCCATCTAGTTTTATATCTATTTTTTTCTTGAAGAAAAATCTCACTGTCATGAGAACCCTTCAGGTCCCAGGGAAAATGTGTTTAGAGAAATATAAAGAACTTTTAAAGCCACTTTTTCCACAAGTAAAAAACCCTGGAAGTTTAAAAACTATCCTGTACCCACCATAAGGAAAACAGGAAATTAAATTTTTGCCACAAGATATGTTTCCAAAGTTTATTGATGTAAGGGTTTTAACAATGTGTTTAACTGTGTAACGCATTCAGCAATTGGTACCATGATGCTTCTGCTTTTCTGTACAGCATTTGCTGCCCCCACTTTAGAAGTTTCCACATCATAAGGGGTGTAAAAGTTCTTTTAAGATTTAAATTACGCTTATTAAAAACTTCAGAATTGCCAGGAGAGCCACTGCGATGAAAACCCTCTTATATATTTTTCCAAGAAGATTTACAACCTACATTAGACACAGCACTCAGTCATAAAACCAAATGAAATGTGCAGACCTGACACACTTCCTCTGAGCAACAGAAATTAAAATATATATCCCATGAATGTTGTCATAGTAACATGTGGGAAACATTAAAATAAGTTGACATGATGAACAGGTATAATTTATATTTCTTTAAAATCCTGCCCCACGCATCGCTCATAAATCATCCAGCTTGAGTCTGTAGCACAGAGATGTTCAACTTTCCATCCTGCAGTCATACTGTTCCAAGTAACAAAATAAGTGCAGGAAAAAATGACTCAATGTCAACTGGATCTTGCAATCTGCTTGGTACTAGAGATACACAAACTTTAAAATAAAACCAAGAAAAAAACTGGTATCAGTTTTAGAGTTCCTAAACAGATGCTTTGTACCAATAGGATTTATTTGTAGGTCCAAAATTAAGCACATGCACAAGGTTTACAGGGCAGAAACTTAAATCAGTGCTTTAAGCACATCTGGGGCAAGACATTCCCATGAAGGCTTTTGGATCCCTGCATATTCGTTACAGACACATTAATGGAAATCATTGCATGTGCTTCTTGCCCTAAAGTTACAGACTGCGGTTACCTACCATTTGGGATGACAACTTCCATCAAAGCCTTTCAGAAAAGGTTGGTGGCCCTGAGTTTGGGTTTGGCTGTCCTTTATAAAGTGCCGCAAAGCTGGATATCCACATTTACCTGCAAGGGAGCTCCTGCGAAAGGGGGGATCAAAACTTGCAGCTCTTGCACCTTAGTGAGCAAATCTTTCCTAGACGGTTTAGCTAAAGGATTGGTCTGTGTAGAAAGTCCTGGTCTAATTGGCTGTTTAAGACTTTCCTTTTTTATAAAAGCTCTGTGGTTCCCCTGCTTGGAAAATGGAAATAAAGAATAAGTCAGGGCGCCTGTAGTCTAGCCTTATAGGAGGTTTCATATGGTCCTATAGCTTCAGCTGCCATCAGTACCTTGACAGGGTCCAGTTGAGATCTATTTTTATGCCTCAAATAATTTAGTTAATTTTACTTTTAATATATCTTATAATCTATATTGACAGGAAAATAATTTTGTACAGTTGATTTATATAAAAAATACTTCCTAGACTATCAAGTGAATAAAAGATTTAAAAATATCCAGCCATTATTTCACAGACTGCAACGGTTCCTAGAAGCAAGCATTTGACGCATAGACAGAATTATTTGCACAGCTTTGTGGAGGATACTTTGCATATTATTTGATGCGTAATGAGAGTTATTACCTTTTTTTTTTTTTTAGTTTTAAATAGCTCTGGGGCTGAAAACAAGCAAAGGAAATAATACCACCAGAGATACAGGAAAGTGATATAAAAGGTCTTCCTTAAACCAACTAAAATCTGGCTGTTTAAAGCTGAGCATGAGAATTCAAAGTTAACTCACCCTGTTTGTGTCACTGTCATTTTAACAGCAACTGAAGGGATGGGGTATGCGAGAAAGACATCAGAGCTAACATCTTACGGAGCTAATGGCACAGCTATGGAGTATCTGCAACATGGAAATGTAGGGGTGCTGCTTACCTGGCACAGGACCGAGAACAAGGAAAGGTGGGGACAGTCCAGGCAGGCATGGGGTCAGGCCAGGTTGGTAGTGGGGTCATACCAGTTTTAGCCCAGTAACATCTGGGGAATTTGTACCAACCTGTGGAGTGAGATAGCAGGTGATTTTTCAAGGGAAGAAGACACATCTGAATTCTCTTTCAAATGGGAGAGGAGAGGGTGCTCCTACAGTTGTCCAAGACCAACAGAGGTTATGTTGCTGCTTGTGTGCGGTACCAGTAGCATTCAGCTTGTTTCACATCCTGAATGCACAGACACCACACAAATCATCCCAGGATGTTCACCCACTTTGTGTGGGAATTTTGACACTGACTTCAATAGGGTCAGGAAGTCTCTTTGCGCAGAAATCCGCACTGGTCAGATCTAAACCTATTTCATCTGGTGTCATTTGTACCATAATGGCCACCAGCAGATGTTAAGAAGTGTTTAAGAGTATAAGAGCTTCGGAATATAAGAAGCAGCTTTGTTACAGAGATCCTGCATTACAGTGATCCATTTTCTGAGCAAAACTTTAGTCTTCTCTTAGAAGTTTTATCTTAAGATTGTATATTTCAATGTGACCGAATATCTTTAGATTACTGGAAGTGCCATTTACTCATACAATAAAAAGACTGCAAGCAGAAATAAAAAATATTAGAGAAAAAAACCCTTAGCAAGATATCTCAGGCTTTTAAACATGAACTTAATATAATTTTGGTCTTTCAAAAAAAAAGTACATCCTAAAATAAGATGTAGAATAAGTTTGCTATAGAATCATTATGCTTCTTAGCAACGTGACCTGTACTTCTATTCACTGTAGTCTTTTGCAGTTTAAAATATAAATTACTTCTACTGGCTCAGTATTGAAAACAAATGAACAAACAAACAGTTTTCAAGGTAACTACAAACTTTCCTTATGGTATTCTTTTAATATAAGAGCTTAATTTTGTGGATAGTCTTTCACAAAGAATTATTTTCGCTTTGGAAGCACACTGTTCTGTTGGTTTGTTTACTGATTTCTTTATGCAACGCCTGTGAAGAATAGGGCACTTCACAATGTTTTACACAAAATCGCTTCTTTTCCTATATTCTCCAAAAGAATCATTATTTTCCTGACAATCCATGTTGAAATTAAATGATTTCCAACAAATTTAATTATGTTGAAAGTATCTGACCACAGCACTTTTCTACCTTTTAAAATTAAAATCCTAGAAGACCATACCACATACATGTGATCCAAAACATTGAGCCACATTGATTTATATAATCTAAATGGATTTGCTCTATTTTGAGTGCTTATGTCCATTTTCAACAGGTTTACAATACTCTTTTGCTTTTCCTTCAGAAAACAATAGAGTTCTGAAATCCTAATTTTCATTCAATTGGATATATTAGGAAAAAAAGTGAAATGGAAGGCATCTAATCACTGGGATCTTACACCTTGTTGAAAAGCAACCACAGAGCTTGGAGAATGTCCAGCCTTAAAATTAATGAGTGCAATCCACAGAGAAATAACTTTAACCACAATTTGGCTAGACCTTAAAGTCTGCATTTTTATTGGTTTTGGCATCTGGAACTGTATTTCTAATGGATTCACTTCCTCTGAGATAGGTAGTGAAAGAACGGTGCATAGTCCTAAACTTGAACCTTTTGTGGTTTCTTTGCTTTCTTTTCTGAGATTTAAATAGCTTTCATTACTTTGTAACCAGAAAAGTCAATAGTCTCACAGTCAGACAGCACTTGGGTTTGTTCCCAAGATTGAAGTCCTTGTGTTAAGAAGAAATTACACTCAACTGGGACTTGTTCCAACAGCGACAACAGCCTTGGGATCAGTGCTGAAATGGCTTTTGCCTTTCACTTCCCTTGTGTAAGCTCAGGGAACCTGTTGAACACAAGACAACTGGTACCTTAAGCAGCCATTGAAATGAATCGGGTCCAAGTGAAGAAATTCGAGTAGTATATGGTAACTAGCCTGGTGAGGTCTTAACCTTCTCTGCCTGATGGATGGCAATGCTGAGAAGGTGATAACTGCAGGTAACCACCACGGGTGACTATGCAGTATGAGTATGAAAACATCAGGGGGACCTATGTGGGCTACATCCTACCCACAAGAAATAGACTGCAATCACACTAAACTAAAGCATAGGATGCTAAGTGGACCTCTCCACGTTATTGTCCACCAGAACTGACACTGGATATATCAAGTTTTTTCTTTCTCTATGGCTAATAGGGCCACGCAAAGCACAAGCTGGGCATTAATGGGACTTTTTCCCCAAGGGCTGCAACAGAAGGTGAAGGTGTGACCTGGGAGATTTGCAGCACTGAAATCCATATATGAACTAGCAACCAAAGGCTCTCTTCATACTCAGTGGTGAGAAATGGGCACTTTTTAGGCATCATTCATTGATTCGGATACTAATTTAGGATAAGATGAATGACACTCAAAACAAATTACTATTTACTACTACTGCTTACTACAAATTGCTATTGAATACTGTCCATAAAGAAAATCAGACAGTGATCTCAAACCTGCACTTACATTCATTTACTCACGTACATCCCTGTTGGGTCTGAGGAATCTCACCCAGATTTCCCAGCAGGTGTTGTGGGTAATATTATAGAAAACACATCTGGAAGACAGGCTTTTCTGGATCTGCTTTTCACCAACAGGGAAATTTTCAGACAGGGGTTTCAGGCAGGGGTTCAGACTGACTAGAGAGAATTAGGGAGGCTTCTAGTAACAAAGAAGAAATACAGAAAAGAAGCCTTCAAGAAAGCTAAGCACAGTAAATTCAGAGAGCTGGCAGTTAACATCCTATAGAAAGAAACGTAAAAGAAAAGGATCAGGCAAACTGGCAATTTCATTTAAAAATAAAATTAAAGAAAATTAGAAGCATTGGAATAAAGTATCCTGAGGCAAAGAAAAAGGGAGAAAAAACTGAAGAAATAAGAGGCACCCAGCAGAATGAGGAGTTTTCAATAACCTGAAATATAAAGAGAAACCAGCCAGCAAAACAAGGCTCAAACAGCTAAAGACAAGAATTAAAGCAAAGCAGAATCATACGAAGACATGAAAATCAACACAGATTCAATTATCAAGTCATGTAAGAAGTGAGAAGAAAACACTATACATCTATTAAATAGAGGAAGGTCATGGAAATGATCTTGACACTCTTGATGAAAAGGGAAATCCCAGGAACAGAAGGTCTCATGAAACACTTGGTATCTGTATGTCTTTACTAGAACAGCTGGCTGTCACCGGACAGCAAACCCATAGCCAGTCACTGCAGCAGATCTGGTGGCAGATTAAGGAAAGAGCAAATCAGAGATTACTCAGATAATCAAGGATTATTTAAATAAAATAGGTCACATAAATTATGAGTGATTAGGGAGGAGCATGCATCTCCTTTACCTGTGCTCTGAGCCAGCCTGTTGCACGGCACCTGCAGTCCCAGGTTCTAGAGAGTGATCAGCTTGGCGTGAGCCCAAAACCAGAGACCTAAACTGGAAAAATATACCCCTCCTGCTTCTTCTTATCAAATGCCCAAGAGGGAAAGTGTAAATACGTCTGTTCTGGTTAATTTTACCTTGGTTTAAAAATTCAAAGCCAAGTTGTGTTTGGAAACTTCAAAGACAGTATAAATGGACAATAATTTCCTTATTTTGTTCAACATTTTGAAACTGCTGCTTCAGTACATATTTAGATAAACTTGCTTTAGAAAGCCCTCCCCTCAGCCACCCAGAAACTGTCTTAGCCCAATATAAGCTGCCAGCCAGCAAGAGCATGGCACAGGTCACAGCCACAGTGCTTCAAAAGCTAAGAATGGGGATACTTATCTAATATAGGTATTTGCCGTATTGGACATGAACAGCAGTTTTCAGGCTGCTTCAGCTTATGCCAAATATAGCAAAAAGAGCTTTTCTTTTCTTTCAACTATTGTTTCACTTAATAGGTGCATCTCATATAATAAACTCTTATTTCAACAATATTTGGGATAGCTGTTTGGATGACTCACAAATACCTAAGTGCGCTCTTTTCCTAGCACTGTAAATGAAAACAAACTTTTACCTTTGCCAGATAAAATTGCCCCGTCTATCAAATCCTACTTTGTGCACCAGCAGGTCTGAAGGGAAATACTAAGCTGAAGAAATAATTTAGGAGAAGTGATTAACTAAAATTTGAGTACTTTTTTGTTTATGTAATAATTCAATAGATGTAATAATTCATTCATTCTAGAAATATATACTCTAATTTCTAGGACTCTAGGACAAAAAAGATACGCAATTGCCAAATAGGATTCATTCATTTAAAATTTGTAAAGACAAGCTCTAAACCAAGGAAGTCCCAGACTTCAGATTGCCCTTGTCATATTAAATTGACCTCCCTGTGCTGATGTATCATGGGGGGGTCTTTAATTACATGACTGCCTATTACTCTAGCTGCATGCAATGCCCCATGTGGGTTATATTAATGGATCAATATACTGTAGACATAGCCTTAAAGATCCAGTCAACAATGCAAAAGGAATCTGTAATCAACACAGAATCCTTTATTATAATCAGAAATAATCCAGAATGAAAGTACAAGACTGAAATCCTTAAAGTTTCAACAAATACGTATCAGTTTCAGAGTTGTGGTATCTGCAAAATCTTGAGGCACATACTTCGTGGAAAATGAAATAAATATTTTACTTTGAAGTGAAGGTAGGAAGGAACGTGTAGCCACGAAATGTTTTCCAAGTACAAAAGTTCCATTAAGGTTAAAAGATTCGCAAACTACCCCCAGTATCTTTATGGGAAGAAAATAAAACAAACAAACAAAAAAATTAAAGCAATTCAGTATAGAATACTAAAGCAACACAGAATAAGTATTATTCTTTAATATGTGTTAAGTGTTAAGGCATATTGTGATTTTATGCAAAGGGGAAGGAAACAAATCTGATGGTATTTTTCCCCATCTCCTCATTCAGGTTCATGCTAGTGCTTATAGTATTAAGTATATTACTTCTGAAGTACCCAAATAATTAAAAAATAATGAAACCATCTTCATTTTTACAATTTGGAAAGGAAATTAAAGTAAAAATTCAAAGCTTCAAACCATGAAGCTCAGGAGTTCGGGACAGTCTTCCCTGGTCTTCAAGGAAGGCTGCAGTTGTTTATATGAGTTTTTACTGAAAGCAGAGTGGCAATTAGCATATATGTTGAAATCCAAAACTCCTCCAGTCAACCTATTGCATTTCCTTAGCAGGAGAGAAAATTAGATGGACTCATTGTGTATTTTCTATCTGTACCTAACCACCCTATGCTAGGATGTTATTCCAAGTCTTCTCTGCCATTCACGTCATTTGGCAGTATGACCAACTCACATCATTTGGCAGTATGACCCTTGCCAGGGTAAAGAGAAATGAAGGTTGCTCTGCACCCATGAAAGAAATGGGAAAGAAATGGGAAAATGTGTGAGACCTGGGAGTATTGCACAGCATAGGATGGGGACCCACGGGAAATCCATGTTAATGAAACTAATAAAGTGCAGTAGTTTTCTGAATTGAGCTGTGCTATTTCCACAAGAATCATGCTGCAGACAAAAGCCCTTTATTTTTCCAATCTCATAACACAGGCCTGATGGGGAGGCATGCCATAAGAGTCTGTATGAAATTCTGATCTGTTCGCAAAAGCCAGACATTTACCTTACCAGATATCAAGGATAATTTACAAAGACCTTCAAAGCCTTTGGAAAGCTAGAGCTTAGACTTTGACAAGAGAAACTATGATGAGCTGCACCAAGGAGCAGGCACATGATAGTGCTTTAGAGCTGCTTTCATTTTGCAGCATTTGCTGGTAATTGCATCTCCATCTTACTCCCGGAGGACTTCCTGAAAAATGAGAAACTAAAATGTTCTAAAAACACGCTTACAAAGACCTGCCTTTTGTAAAAGGTATTCTAAAAGTGTTCCAGCTCCCTGTTTTCTCTGGCCTCAATAATCTGTGAGTAGCAGAAATCCAAAATACCTTTAAATATCTTTAATCTCTAGAAAGCTAATAAACTATTTACACCATCATATACATTATAGGAAATGTGTCTTCAGCCATTAACCATCAATTTGTATGTTGTTTACCATTTAGAATTCCTTAGTCTTTGTGGATAGTCTCTTCAAACAGAGAACATTTGGTTACCTGTCCCTAGTTCCTAATTAAAAAAATCTAAAGAAAGAACTCAACAAACACTTCAGCCATGTTCATTTAATACATTTTTTTACAAAAAATTTTTTTTGTAGCATGCATTCTCTGAGTCCAGCCTAGCCTTGTATCACATGTCCTCGCTAGAGCAAGTCAGAAAAGCTTCGATGAAATTCACTGAAAAAGCTGGAATTTGAATTGAAACTGAACTTCAACTGAAACACCTGAAGTTTCTTGAGCCCTTGGTAGACCACAAGCATCACTCCCACTGAAACTTGCCTGGCTTCAGAGAGTAATGACAAGGACTTAAAGCTTTTACAAGAAGAGGGAGAGACCCAGGCAAACTAGGATTTCCCAGCCCAGCCTTCAAGAGCCAAGACTTGGGCCTGTTTGCCCTTGGAGACATCTCAGGGTTGTAGCTTCAGAGTGGCAGGATAGAGTCCCTTCCATGGATGGCTCCCTTGAGTGGGGCCTCTTGGATGAGAGAGGCAACTGCTGTGAAGTTCTGATCACAAAACCAAGATGATGAATCTGGAAGTAGCTGCACAATCTCTCCTGGTCCATTCATGGAAAGAAAATAAATTTCTTGATCTTTAGAGCTTCACAGCCTAACACAACAGCCTTCAAATCACAAGATGATGGCCCAGAAGCCTGGGAGTGTTCTACCCAGCCCAGGAAATGTGATGAACAGTCAACCTGGAGACCTCTGGAGCTTGTGCATTCAACACTCCTCTCTTGGCACTGGTGAAAGAAACAACAATGTAATTTTCTTTCACACCATGGGGACTCTGAGAGCAATTTTTGCTTTCAGAGTTCCAGCCCATTAGATATTTTTGAGAAACAGTTATTGCTGTCTGTCAACTTGAAATTTGGTATTTCAGCCAACTCAGTAAACCTGAATTGATGTAAAACCTGAGGACTAAGGACATATAAGTGACACAGTATATCTAGACTGGCAATGTTAGAGTCATTCTGAAGGCAAGGGACTGTTTGTATGCTGAGAATCATGTCTTAAAGTAATGGATGGCTCTTAGCAATAAATTGGGGTCTCTAAAGTAGATTGGAATTATTTAGAGACCTTTATTTCCATCCCTCTTTCATTTTTAACATCTATTGGCAATAGTGTCTAAAAGGAGGCAGAAACCAAATCATGTGCCAGAGTTCATATGTAGCACAAGCAGCAAGCAATTTAGATTACCAGTTTGGTTATTACTAACAGCGCAAAATTACTGTGAATGAGGCAAAGCAAAAATACTCTCATGGACTTCATTTCATTCCATTTCCTGCATTTATTTTAGAGGTGGATTCTGCTGTGTTTATAGCTGAATCTTATGGATAATTATATACTCTCAGTGTTCAGTTTCATTATTTAAGCACAAATCCTTCCAGCACTTATGCATATGCATAACTTCATTCATTTTGCAAGTTCAGTGGGACAACCCATTGTACATGAAAGCAAGCATATGAATAAATCTTCATAGGACTAAAGCCCTAATTTGTGCAAGAAGAATCCGTTGTTAGAGTAATCTATTGCTGGTTTAGTGAATGTTAAGTTCTTCTCAAAATACCAGATGTGGGGAAGAATGCCCAAAGAACAAAGTAGACATGACATCACCTAATTGTCGTCGTAGAAATAACAGCATGCATGTAGCATAATCCAACATGTGGCAGATGGGACAATTTGATTTAATTTTTTTGCAAAACCAAAGTAAAATTAATGTAAACTGCAGCTAAAAAGCCAACTCATCAGCCAGCTCATCAACTCCACTCTTAAACAACAGCACAGATCAAAATCCCTTCCCTTAAAAGTGAGTTTTAATTCTCCATGTAAACTAGTTCATTTCAAACCAGGATGCTGATCTTGCCCAGGACAGGTCACACAGGTACTAGTGACCTAGCTACCTGATTGTCCCCAGGCAGCACTGCTTCAGTGTCCTGACTAGGAGCAAAGAAAAATGCTCCTCTTTGAAAGTCATGGGGCTACCATGAACCCCCTCTACTACCAGCCTCAAGCTCCTCTTTATATTTTGCCCCCATCGTGTGATCACTGGATGCATCCATTTTCTCTGAAGAGCAAGCTGAGCCCAGCATAGGTACTGCTGCACCCTGGATGCGGAAAAGAGTCAGCCACCCTGCGACTATACCGTTTTGAATGATTAGTGTTGGAAAATGCTTCATCTATTGTTAAATCTTAAATGGAACTAAAATATATGTTTGTATATATTAGCCTTATCTTAGGATTTAAGAGTAGCCTGATCAGATTTCATCCCATTGGTGCCAAACCAATGGCAAAATTGCTACTGAATTTGTGAACGCAGGATCTGGCTCAAGTAATCTCTATGCTGTAAATTATAAAGGAATGATGCAGCTATTACCCTGTATGTGTCTTCAAATGCATCAAATGCATTTTTTCCCCCTATTTTAACTAATAAGTTGGCCAACCTCTCTGGTATGTTTACTTACAAATGCTATTGCGCTAGAGAATTAATTGTTTTTGCAACACCTAAAAAATCCTGGAAGCATGTCATGGATCCCTCAGGAGGTATTGATTTCATCTCCACACTGGGCATCAGCTTGTAGACTGGCTCCATCCCTGAACTGCTGACATGAGTATTTTCAAAATCCATTACTTTGCCAGCTGACCAGACCCCCTAAAAGGTGAATACTGACTGACTTTTCCTAGTACTATTAAGCTCAACTTTGATATTTTTTTCTAATTTTGCATAATTTGGCAATATTTGATAATATTTTGGAAGTGAAAAATAAAAAAAAAAAAGTACTGTAATAATAAGGAAAAAAAATCCACCAAAGCCTTACAGGCATCCAAAGTTGTTTGTAGCCTTTTAAGTTTTAAGAAACATGTAGCAGTTAAAGTAAAGGTTTTGAATGATTACTATATGTAAGGCACCAGCAGTTTAGTAGCATTAGAATGAATTACTGTGAGCAGTGTGAAAGGTGTTTAAAGCCTCTTTTTAAAAGACAGCTATATTTATACCTGAAGTTGTAACCTTATAATATTAATTTCAGGGTTTTTTTCAGTTCAGCAAAATATGCATTTATTGCAATAAACAGGAAGAGTCTCATATGTCTATAAATGTGATTGCATGGAGAGCAAAGAAATGATGGGCTGCATTAAAAGGAGCATGACCAGCAGGTCGAAGGAGGTGATCCTGCCCCTCTACTCTGCTCTCAGGAGACCTCACTTGGAGTATTGTGTGCAGTTCTGGTGTCCTCAACATCAAAAGGACATGGAACTGTTGGAACAAGTCCAGAGGAGGCCACGAGGATGATCAGAGGACTGGAGCACCTCCTGTATGAAGACAGGTTGAGAAAGTTGGGGCTGTTCAGCCTGGAGAAGAGAAGGCTGCTTAGAGTCTTCATAGCAGCCTTCCAGTATCTGAACGGGGCCTATAAGGATGCTGGGGAGGGACTCTTCATTAGGGACTGTAGCAACAGGACAAGGGCTATCAGGTTCAAACTTAAACAGGGGAAGTTCAGATTGGATATAAGGAAGAAGTTCTTTACTGTGAGGGTGGTGAGGCACTGAATGGGTTGCACAAGGAAGCTGTGAATGTTCCGTCCCTGGTGGTGTTCAGGGTCAGGTTGGACAGAGCCTCGGGTGACATGGTTTAGTGTGAGGTGTCCCTGCCCATGTCGGGAGGTTAGAACTTGATGATCTTAAGGTCCTTTCCAACCCTAACTATTCTATGATTCTAAACAAGATTTGGATGATCCCAGTACTCATATTGCTCCTGATGTGTGTAGTGGGGTGTTTGTATATGTGCTCCTTAATAAAATGTAGATTTTGTAGTGATCAGACAAGTGGCCAGCAAGCATGAAAAGCAACACACAGAGCCTGCATTTTGATCTGTACTTAAGAAATTCAGCAAAGTGTTTTCCTGCTGGATGGCCACATTTTTAAGCTTTCTGTGAGTTTGTATAAGTGCTTGCTCTGATTATGTTTTTGAAAGCTAGGGAGACAAATATGGGGCTAAATCCCTACCTATTTCACTGCATGTCCCTGACTTTACTCAGTGAGTGAATATAGACAGACCTAGGGGTGAAGGAGATAGAATTCAGCTATTTTCAAATGCTTGAAAACAAATGAAAACAAAAGCGAACACACAAATTCATGGAAAATAGAAAAAAAAAAAAAAAGTCAGTTCTGCATGGAAAAAGAAAACAATGAAAGCAACCCTACCATCAGTAAATTCTGACGTTCAGCTAGAATTTCTGGAGTAAATGTATCTCTTCAGTATCTACGGTAAGCCATAGCGCTGGGACTAAGGAGATTTGTCTGCACGCTCAGCCAGGTGCACTGAACCACAGGGATAAAAAAGCACTTCAACACGGAGCACTTCTAATACACAGCTGATCCCTCAGAAACCTAAAGATAAGCAGCAGCCGAGGTAGAGCAGTCCCAGGAGGGGTTTGAAGTGATTAAACAGGAGCACGGACAGCTAGGGGGAAAAGAGAACGTGAAAGCCGGCGGGTGAGCCCCGGAGCAGATCGGCGGAGCGCAGTGCCTGGCCTGGCCTCGGGGTGGCGCAGCCGGTACGGGAACCGCGGCTTCCGGGTGAAGGGCGGCTTTGATTTTTTTGCCCATTTCAGTTCTTTAGACACTTCAGTTCTAACTCCGTTGTGCTGCCTCTCTTAAAGAAGGGCATTGCGCATGGCAGAGGTGCTTTATCATCCCGTAGCAGCCTCCACTGGAAAGTGTAAGACAAAAAATGGGTTCACAGAGCCAGTTTCCTCTCCTCTTCCAGCAGCAAAGAACTGTATTAGACCATACTCCAGTTTAAAGCCTGCGCTCCTTCTGCCCTCGCTTGCTCAACCATCAGGCTGGTTTACAACTGTCCACTGAAAGCATGCAAAAGCTGTCTAAATTGTGGTTTAGAAGTATCTTTAGGCTCTGTTTAAACTGTTACCAGCTCTGAGTGACTACCATCCACTGCAGACACAGAGGTAGATGCTATTGTCTGGTAACTCCTTGGTATTCACAGTAACCACACAATCACTCAATCCATCACAGTGGATTGATTCAAATTAAGCTTTTTCAAAGGAAGCAAGTAATCAGGGTTGTACCTTTCCTTCCTGTATGAGCGCACCTTACAGAGCAGGTCACAACACAGTCAAGGGAGAGGCCTAAGCAAGAAGCAGAGGTTATACAATAAAATCACTTAGTACGACTGTGGCAATTAAGATGAGGAAGGACTTCTGAAGGTCACCTAGGCCAATTTCTTAGGCTGTAGCTTCAAATTTGTATCAGCCTGCTCAAAACTTACCTAGTTTTGAAACTCTGCAATGATGGAGATTTTGCTGCCTCTTGGTGCTTTGCCAGCATTGAACCACACTCATGGTGAAAATGTTTTTCCTTACATCACATCAGAGAAGATACAGGAGTCATCGTTCCAAACCGGAAACTGCAGGCTTAGAACTTTTTACTTCTCAAACAGAAGATGTAGATTAGAGCTACGCACAGCAGCATACCTGGACAAAAATCTAAAATTAATAATATCTTCTCTAGTTTCAAATCTACATTAAGACCCTGTCCTACTGCAAATGTCTAAAATACACAAACTTCTTCCTGAAGACAGCATGCTAGGGTTTGTAAATAAAAATTAAACCCCAAAATAAACAAAATTTCCTGATCACCATCCATAAAAGAGAAAGCAAATATCCACATGTAGTTTCCTTTGCTGACTACCTTTTAACATCCCAATCAGATCAAATAAAATCCCATCAGCTGTTCTTGGCCCTTAGGATAAACATGCTGCATTATTTGTACTGTAATTTTATAGTCCCCAGTGAGAAATATTATCAGAACGGACACATTTTTGTTTAAACTCCATGTAATGTTGTCAGTACTCTCAGGAGAAAAGGCTTTGCACATTTATGAGCAGGGAGTATAAGTATTTACACTGTAAAGTTAACCTGCACGAAACTAGCCATTTCCTTGTTGAGCCTTCACAACCAGAAGGGTAGATGCTCCTCTAGCAAGACCAGAAAGGAAAATGCATCTGTAATTTCAGCTGAGTGTGAAGACAGCAACAAAGCCCCCCCACCCCCAGTCAGGTTTACCTGATAGTATGTTAAATAACATTGGGGTGTGTGGTCAGTTGCCAAGGTGAATTGGGGGATAGGGTGGAATGGCAACAAGCTCCAGAGCACCAGGTATGTCTCCTCTGTGAATACCCCACCTTCCCAGGTGCCCTTGCACAATAAATATGAAGCTCTGCAAGTGGAACCAAACAATGACCAGAAGACAGTTTGCCTAGATAGGAGGTTATGTTCACCCCACATTGAAACTTCTTCCATAAAGATAAAAAGATGGGCCATTGTCATAGAAGACTCCTGAGGGGAACAGAAGGCCTGATATGCATTTCTTAAGGAACTCTGCTTCCTAGCTGGGAGTTTACGTCTTTGACAACCTCCCATTGTTAGAGATGTGAAGAAAATTCTTCCTACCCTGATACAGCCCTCAGATTATTACCCATTATTGTTTTTTCAGGTAGGCAGTGATAAAGTTCTTACAAGAAGTCTGAGGACAATCAATAGAGACATCAGGTCCTTGAGATCAGGAATACAAGCAGTGTTCTCCTCTACCCTTTCAGTTGAAGGGAATGACAAGGGAAGAAGCAGACTCAGGAGATCAATACCTGGCTCTGAGACTGGTGACACTGGCAGAATTTGGGAGGGGTTGACCGTGGGTCAACACAGGCCTGCGGACAACAGTGAGTCTTAATGGAGGAAAAGGGTCTTTACACTGAAGTTAGCAGGGCTCATTGAAAGAGCTCTGAATTAGACTTTAAGGGAGAAAGGAATACAACCAGCTTACTAGAAATAAGCCTAGGGGACGCATTCTAGTGTTTGAGGGATGATGCGCTAGTGAGGCCCCTTGATCTGCCATTTGGGTGGAGGGAGGGGATAGAGACCCATGCAGCAGCAAAGATGCATGCAAGGGTGATTGATGTGCTAGAAACCGTGGAAGCACATAAGAATGGTCATGTAGTCTTCATGGTAGACTTGGCAGTGCTAGGTTAACAGCTGGACTTGATGATCTTGTATTTTTCCAACCAAAACAATTCTATGATTCTATGACACTTCTAGCCTAAGCATATTCAGCAGCCATTTCTGTGTGTTGTTAACACCTAAACATATATCAATATCATTTGTCTTAGTCCCATAAACCTGCAGAGTAGCTGCCTTACTCATTTTAAACTTGATTTTTAAAGATACCTTTCGTCTCTTCTAAGGCCATGACTTACTTGCATATTGAAAAGGTATCTGCACACTGCATCCTAATTGCTGACCTGTAAAAGCACCAAAGACTCCTGATGCACACACATCTCTATCCCATCATGTCTATTCCCTGTCTGCATGCATGGGTGCACATGCACTTCAAAGGGGCACCGCAGCATGCCATTTCCCCAAAAACTGCCTGTTTCCCTTACCCCCTGCTTCAGTAGTGCCTGTGGAAACTTCCTTGTCTACATGGAAATGTTGGAGGTGACCTCACTTAAGGCTTGATCTGTGTATTTTGCATTCCATTTTGCACACATCACCCCAACCCCTTTGCTCATCATCCCTCATGAACACTCTCTCACTGGGCTGCTTGTTAACCATCCCTCCCACATAATTCCTAATTTAAGACTTTCTTTCCAACTCAGCCCTTATCCCACTTAGTGGGGTGGATCCTGTCTTTCCCACATAGATGTTGATCCTTAAACAGGGTCTCATGGGCCAAACCAAAACCCTGTTGCTGACTCCAGCCCTGCAGCTTGTTGACACATCGTACCCCCATGCTCCTTATTATCTCTGTTTCCCTCTCTCACCCTTTCTGATGCCACACAACCTGCTGACTTCCTCCTATCCCTTCTCCACTTGGTGACGCAGCTGTTCAACAACAGCAATGCCTCCTGCAGTACAGAAGGCTATCTCTTCCAGTTTCAGAGAAGGTGCAGGCACTCCTTGCAGCCTGGGACTTGCAGGGCTGCATGCACCATCCAAACTTCCATCTTGGTAGAGGCCTCTGCCCTGCAAGAGCAGCTGCTCCATCACCTGCTAGGGAAAGTGCCCTATGGCACATCACCACCATACCTGAAAGTGTTAAAGATGATCTGAACTCAGATGATGATTTCCTCTTGCCATCTTTCAGAGCGGCTTGTCTGTTGGCTGTGCTCTAAACCTGACTTTCATATGGGTCTCTCCCTCCCACCAGCTGAAAGGGTACTCAACCCTCCCTGGTAAGGGCGCAGCTACAAAGCTTCAGGCGACCTTGTGTCAACCTTGTGAGCTAACCATGCTCATTAGAAGCTGCTAAAACTTCTAACCAAACAGGTTTTCATTATGGGCCTGCAAAATATTTTGATGCAATGAAATACGTATTTTCTGCTGTTCTGCTAACACGCGTCATCAGCCACAGATATTGTGGATCATAGCTAAAATGTGTAACCTGAGAACTGCCTTTTGAAGGGTTTTTACTTGTATTGTTTCATATGGCTGATAATATCAACTTTAAAGCTGCCAAGCACACAAGGAAACCATTCAAGGAAGAAAAAGACAAATCTCCATGTTACCCAAGAGTTTAGGCAATGCAAAACTGCCATAGATACAAAGCATCGAGGCCACTGTTACCTGAATGTTTCCTTAAGTCTTGCAAATATTTAAGTGTTTCGCTTTGTGTTAACTCCACCTGCACTTGGCCAACAGTTTGAACTGTTGCCTGACATTCACTTTAACTTACAGTGACCTCCTAACATTTTTGTCCCTTTTGGCAATTTGACACGTCACTCTATACCTACTTGTGGTACCAGTTACTGCTAAGGAATGGATTTACCTTCTTTTTCCATGGGATCTTTCACCACTGAGAGCTGGCTTGAGGATGGTCACTCAGCTGTGCAGCATTCATCTGAGAGGACACAGCTCTTTACCATCTCCATCCAGTGGCAATGTTAGCTGATCCTGCAGGAAGGAGGAGTGGGTGGCAGTGATACACAATGGAAGTTGTGTCAATAATGGAGGAAATAAGGGAGAACTTTTTAAAGGATATGCTAAGCGAAGTCTCTAGGGATCAGATTTCTTCACTGCAGTTTTTCACAACCCAAAATCCCCCATCTGGGAAATGCTGATGTTTTATGCAGAATTTTTCATTTTGAAATTAAATATTTCAGTGAATCCTGTGCTTTACTCACTTCTGAAGTGCCTCGCATGCTCGAGCACAGCAGAGATTTTTGGTACCATGAAGAACTGATCCAAAACCACCTAGGAGTCAAGCTGTGGATAGTTGCCAGTAAATAACGAGGAAACCTTCCATGTTTCCCCTTTGAGATAGGCCATAAAATTTGCCCTAGAGCCATGGACTGCAGGACCCAGAGAACCCGAAGCCTTGGGAGTGGGTAGAATTGAGGCCAACTTCCACTTATGTTTTTGCAGAAGTTTTTGGAAAGCAGTATGCCATCAGGTGCCGTATTTTCAAAGCCAGTATTTTCCTGTGAATGGATGGTTCCTTGGAAAATAATAAGGCAACTTTCTTGCTATTTCTTCTGCAAAGGTCAACTTTCTATCCCTTAAGAAACTCTAGCTACGCTGGCACAGGACTGACTGACAGGAATGCTGCAGGTTCAAGTGTTTACATAGGTAAAAACTAATTGCAAAAGTCAATAATTCCTTCTACAGTTTCTCAGCCCTATCAGCAACCAATTGTAATGTCCTTGCCTGTTGACTCAATAGGCATTTCGTTCAACCTAGCGGAAACAAAGTCTTCGTATATTCCAAAACTGGCACAGGTAGATTTGTACATTCTCTCACTTTCCTGCCCCATAACCTTATTTTCAAAGCTGATGACCACCCACTTCAAATGAAGCCAAACTTTTTCCTGCCCTTTTTCTTCATTAAGCACTTAACGTACTGCAGGTGATGGGATAGAAATAGTTATTGAAACGGATTCAGGCATTATCACCCTGGTTCAGCTTAAGCCTCTGGAACGGTTAAGAAAACATCAGGTATTAATGCTCTAGTCGGTCTGAGCTCTGGGAACTGTCGAGAGAACAATGAATGGGAAAGATCGGTTAGCAAAACAAAGTAGGCAGTTTGCAAGATAAAGCAGGATATGCATCTCAAAGACAGACCAAACAATGTGAATATGTGTAATTCTCAGTAGCTTTGCTAAATTGGGATGATAAGGGAGGGAAACAGTGGAAAGTTATTGCTTAGCACTTGGTAGACTATAAAAGTGATGTGAGACATGAAATAAATGGATTTTTGAGATTTCACCAGAACTGGAGTCTTTGCCCCTAGTCTCCACAATGTACCTTTTCAGCTTTTTTACAGACGATGTCTTGGATAAAACTTTGTTTCTTTAGGTGAAGAGGACAAAGGGATCTGGTTGCTTTATGCTGCGTTTTTTTTCGCATTGCCAGAAAAATCTGGATTTGAAAGCAGAAACTGCCACTTCTAGAAGCACTGCTTGTTTGGCTATGATAATGAAGAGCCACAACATTAGTTCATTGAACAGGCTTCTTTAGAAAGATTTGGAAGTCGACAGAAAAATTGTGTGAACTGGAGGACTAGAATTATAGAAATGAAATTAAATAAATTAGATATAAAAGCATATATTTAGAGATCAATAAGAATTTGTCCTCTCTACTGTGTGTTCATGGACAGGAAAAGAATTGAGATAAAGGCTCCACATACTGCTTAATTACAGGATGATTACAAGACATCAATAAGAATTTGTCCTCTCTACTGTGTGTTCATGGACAGGAAAAGAATTGAGATAAAGGCTCCACATACTGCTTAATTACAGGATGATTACAAGACATCAATAAGACAAGACAATGAAAGCAGTTAAGAAAGTCTGAAAATACATCAGGAAAGGTATTTCCAGCAATGAGTAAAATGCAAGTTACTTTGCACTAGGTATTGATGTGTCTTCTTTTGCAACAGTGTGTATATTAATCTAATCCCAGTGTTTGAGGAGGATGCATTATAACTGCAACAGATGCAAACACAAGTAGGATGATCCAGGAAGGAGATCATGTGAAAATAAACTTTAAAAAATTCTTACTTTCTTTATTTAGCCTAAAAAAAAAATGAAGTTGAAAATAGGATATGATTGCTTCGTTATTTTCCCAGAACAGAAAATACAAAGGAGGAGGAACTTCTAAGCTAAAAGACAGTGTTGGCAGAAGAGCCTATGGTCTATTTATTTACACTCCTCAAAGAAGGATGTAGGCTGAAAATTTGAGAGAAGTTTGTAGCGATCAGAACTATGAAGTTCTGGAACAGACTTCCAGGAGTGCGGGTCAAAGGAGCTATTTTTGATACAGAGCTTGTGTGGTTCTTCAATTGCAGTATTTAAGAGACCTCTTGCAATACTGGGAATACAGATATAATGATTAAAGGAGCTAAACAAAGGTAAGCCAGGCCCTTTACCAGAACTGCTGCATTTTTACTGAAAACATACTAGGAAGCGAGTGAAGTCATTATTCAGTCTAAATGTAGATTAACATAGTTCTCCCTAATAAGCAAATATTTAGTATGTATGTGACATTTAGTTAGCATTCTACATAGTATGGCACTTTGAGCATGAAAAGAAAGAAATTTTGTACGCTATCACTGGTCTCAATTGACCAAGAATGCGTACATATTATGTAAACACATAGTAGCACCTGCAGCTAGACACATCCCAAGTCAGTATAACATTGATATTATATTACCTGTACAAGTGTGTTGAGTGTGGAATATCAGAGAGGCAGCACAAATATAATAGGATATTATTCCCAGAAGCAGGTTTTCTGTGGACTTGAGGAATTATTTCTTTGACTAGAGAACACAAAGGCTACCCTTCACATCAAGTTAAATAACCCGAAAGACTGAGAAATAGCAACATTCAAGAAGTAAGAGGAGTTCCTGAGGAGCTAAACCCCTGCTTATTGTAGAGAGGCTGCCAATGCTTGTCCAGTCGTCAGGCTATTAACCCCCCTGTCATCCATGTGAGCACTGATGATACTGCTGAGGGAGACCTGAAGCATATCAAGTGTGATCACATGGCTCAGAGCGTAAGGATCAAGATCGTTGGGGCCCAGGTCTTGTCTCCCTTGATCCTGCCAGTGAGATGGAAGGGCTTGAGGGGGAGTAAATGAATCCTGCAGGTCAACAACTGTTTGCACAGCTGGTGTTGGCAACAAGGTTCTGACTTCTATGACCATGGGATGCTCTCTTGAAGGCTGATGGTAACTTGGAGAGGACAAGATCCATATGACCAAGTGGGGAAAAATATCTTTGCCAACAGACTGTCCAACTTGATGAGAAGAGCTTTAAAATAAGAACGATGAAGGAGGAAGAGAGTGACCAGCAATCAAGTGAAGTGGTAGATAGGGTTAGAAAGCAAAGAGTCTGGGATGTGAACAGAAAGGATATGGTAACCAACAAAACAGGGCTGAAGTGGGGTCACTTCAGGCATACACAGATAAATAAGGAAATGTCTATGGAATAGCATTATGCAGAAAGCACCCATACCTTTTCTGGGAAACCAGCATGCCAGGGTGCCTCTCTGATGTGCCAGTACACCAATGAACACCACATCGCACAGAAGGAGGAATTAGAAATCTGCGTACAGTTACTGGGTTATAGTCTTATTGATATCGCAGAGACATGGGATAGCTCGCACAACTAAAGTGCTGCAAAAGGAGAACCCAAACTCTTGGAAGGACAGGCCAGGAACATGAGGAGGAGGTGCCTTTTATGTCAGAACACCATGGGAGTGCATGAAGACCATCCTTCCCCTCTACTCATTACTGGTGTAGGGATCCTGACCAGGAAAGCTCTGAACAGGGAGGAGTTAGTGATCCACATATCTGTTAATCTGAGAAGACAGGTCTATGCTCCACTGTGCTCCACATGCTGCCCTTCTGGTCATGTCATGCTGCACAAACCGCTTGGCCTCAGGATGAGGTCAGCCAGCTCAGGCAAACAGAGGAACCTGCTGGCAGCTTCCACTTGGCACTGGTGACTACACCACCTGCTTGGCCTTGCCTTTGTATGAAAGTGCAGCAAGAAGTTCTTGTGCAAACATCCCTTTTGTTTGATCATGGGAATGCTGAATGGAGTTCTCTTCTTTTAAGAAAATCCTATTGTAACTCTAATGACCAAAATGGTGCAACCATTTCTATGAATGGAAACCCATTTCACGCTATGTAACTTGGGGTTCCCAGCATCTGAAGGGACTTAAGGTTACCTATAATTTCTCTATAGCAATAGCTCTAATAAATAGTGTTTTAAATTATACTTTACAAAATCTAAGTGCCTTTCTCATTGGGATCACAAAAAAAAAGTGCCTCCTGTTACAGAACTGGTGAAAACATATCGGCTGTTCCCTGGCTCCCCCATACAAGAGAGGAATGGACTTAATGGAGAAAGTAGAACACAAGGCCATGAAGATGGTTAAGGGACAGCACAGCCTGGGGTGTCTGATTACTGTGTATAAATAGTGGAAGGATGGGAAGAAGATGGAGCCAGACTGTTGTTAGTGATGGCACATGAGGACAAGAGGCAAAGGGGTCAAATTCTATCTGAAGGTAAGAAAAAAGTTCTTTACTATGAGGGTAGGCAAACACTGAGATTGCCCACAGAGTTTGTGGAGTCTCCATCACTGGAAATACCCAAAACTCAACTGAACACAGTCCTGGACAACCTGATGTAGATGAAGCTGCTTTGAGGAGGATTGAGCTGGACAGTCTCCAAAGTCACTTTCAAACTCAGCTGTTCTATGATTCTTTGAATTCCCTGCTGGTGATGTGGCAACACAAAGCAGGGCAAGATAGAAAAAAATGGGATCCTATCAGGGGCACAGAACTTCTGAGGACGAGTAGAGCTGGTCTCAGACACACTGTGCCATGAAATGTCTGCCAGTGAACTCAGGTGGCTCTGGGGATACAACCTGAAAAAGGATGCAAAGGCCAAGCAGTCTCAATGTTTCCTTTCATAATAGGCTGCTTTTTAGATGCCCCTTGGTCTATCACAAGACCATGATGGTTTGAACAGTCAGGGTACTGAGGCTTTTAGAAAGCTGCTGGGGATACTGTCACAGAACAATGCAGGAACAAGACATGGTCCATTGCATGATGAGAGCAACATCAAAGCTCTGACAGATCAAGAACAACAAAAGAAACAAAGTGCTTTCTGAATCAGCAGGCACCCTAGAGCAGTGTTGTGGTTTAAGCCCAGCCGGTAACTCACTACCACACAGCTGTTCACTCACTCCCCCCGCCTTCCACTCCCCCCTGCTCCTGGTGGGATGGGGAGAAGAATCAAAAGAGTGTAACTCCCACGGGTTGAGCTAAGAACAGTCCAGTAACTAAGGTATAACACAAACCACTGCTGCTGCCACCAATAATAATAATGATGAGGGAAATAAGGGAAGAGAACATAACCGCTCACCACCCACCAACTGATACCCAGCCTCACCCGAGCAGTGATATAACCATTCCGGGTAACTGCCCCCAGTTTATATAGTGGGCATGATGTGCTGTGGTATGGAATACCTCTTTGGTCAGTTTGGGT